>CAWUFW010008722.1:600000-855454 GCA_963921515.1 Calotriton arnoldi | reverse complement strand
CTTTTGTGACTGATCCTTCAGGAAGGAGGCAATCCACTGATACACGGTGCTCGTGATTCCCAGCCCCTGTATACAGGTCAGCAGCTGAGCATGGTTCACCGTATAGAATGCGGCTCATCAACTTGCCATTGCCAAGGCTTGTTGACTCTCTCCTCCAGAGATTTTTGGGCTCCAAGAAGGTCTAACCTCAGGCAACTCCTGCAGCCAAGATCTTTGCCCTCACCACTTCTTCTGCACCGTGGGCCTTCTTCATTGGTGAGCTGCTCGAGGTCCTCTTGCGACTCGGGTGGCTTAAGCCCATGGATCCTCTTGAGGGTCTTTTTTGGCTCCAGGTGGCTCCCCTGCTTGCTCGGGCCTGCTCTTACTTACCTGCTCGTGATGTCACTTGGACCTTGCTGGTCCCAACACTGCCCACTTTTTAGTCGACTACATTGGTTGGTGCTGCCCAGGCTTGTTAGTGGCCCTGCCGTACACTGACCCCTGGGCTCTAGACATTCGACGTGGGACAGCTCTGGAATGGCTCCTTTCTTCTACAGCATTGTCTGGTCCGCACAGCTGCAACTTCAAAGTCACCGTCAGCCTCCCCTGCATCTCCGACATCGGTGGGCATTCGTCTTCAGTGCCTCCTGGTCACTCGTGAGTGGCATTGACTCTGTTCCCTCTGCTTGCAGGTACCTCTCATCCTGAATCCACCTTTGGGTTCCATCAGACTCCTTCGTCTTCTTCTCCAGTGGCCTCTTTTCCTGAACATTGATTGTAGTCTACGACGGTTTCCGGCGTCACTTGACACCTATGCACCCAGCTTCCCTGGTGTAGGTATCCTAGTTCCTTGGGTATCTACGGGTGGGGTGACTCTCCAACCTTCCATCTTCCACGGGGTTTCTTCAGGGTCCACTGGGAAGGGTCCTTCTTCTTTAAAATTGCAACTGCAACTTACCTATTGACTAACATTGAGCACGCGGTCGTGTTTTCACTCTGCACACGACCTCTGTGGAGCTACTAGATACTCACCTGGTATCTAGGGTCCCTGGCTCTTCTACGTCTTCTGGGTCCATTCTTGACTTGAGTCGTGGTTCACTTTCCATTAATTTAGTATATGGTTTGGTGTCCCTCTGGAGATCACTGTGTATTTGTGCTACTTACTGATTCTATTTCCTAAGTATTGTGTGTATTGTGTTTCTATCTCCGAGTAGGAGATAATACAACGTGTTAGTTAGTGTTTGTAATAAATACATATTTTTATAACTACACTGATTTATTCTTTTTCACTTAACCTATACCATAAGATTAAGTACTGGTAAAACAAGCTGCTTTACACTCTTTCTGGACTAAGCCACTGAAGGCTGCTCTCCACTGTTACCACTTAGAAAGCTTTCTAAGGTTGCCTAAGACTACTAAAATCACCATAAATGTTGTCTGAATTAGTGCAAGTTGCTACACTTGCATAACTGAGCACCGTATTCTAGGCCAACCTCTCACAGTTTGCCCCCACATTTTGCCTGATGTCTGATGTGATTTTGAATTGTATGTGCACTGATTCCCAGTGCCAGATCTCCTTCCTAAAAACTGTACCATGATTGGCACCACTACAGATACCCTATAAGTCACTAGTAAGTGGTAGACCTAGTATCTAAGGCATGGGTACTGAAGAGGGTCCTCTAGAGTGTCGCTGCACTGGCTGTGTCACCCCAGGGACCCCTCACCAAGGCTGCACTCTGTCATTGCAGGCTGCATGTCTTGGTGCAGAGTAAAACCAAGGAGTCAACATAGCACACAACCCTGTGTTTCATGGCATACATACACTGCATAGGATAGAGGTAAGACACTACTACTGCAGGCCTTTATCCCTAAGGCAGGGTGCATTTAATCCTATGTGTGGGCACATGAGCAGATATGCCCCTACAATGTCCAGTCCATTCCGGGATGTTGTAACTGAACAGGGAAGCCATAAAAAGTACATTGACTGTTTGCTTGTCATCACGAGTTTCATAGCTCCATGATGGCTTCATTGATTTATACGGTCTTTGGTACCACACTATCTTGTCTTAATAAATCCTCGCTGATGCCAGGGGTGGATTTATTAATAAATCACCAGGAGACCCCTTTAGAGGGTCCCCTGAATACCTACCAAGCACTGGTTTTGTTCCTGGCTTGTTTTTGACAGCCTGCCACTATCAGACATGTTTTGACCTCATAGGGTGAGAGCCAACACTCAAAGCACAGAGACAAAACCTGCTCTGGGTGGAGGTGCTTCACACCTCCTCCAGGAAAGGATGGCCTTCCTGAGCGGGAAGCTTCAAAGGCAACACTGCCTTTGAAATCCAAACCAGTAACCTCCAGATATTGGGGGAGGCCAAACACCCTTTCCTGCTGCACGTTGGGTGGGAGAAAAGGTGGGAAAATTAGTTAGATCCAGAAGGGAGGGTCCCCCCCTTAGCCTGTACTGCGTTTAGAGTGGGGCAGACAAAGGTGAATCCCTCTCCTGAAATTCTACCATCTTGAGATGGTGGGAACACCTCCTGTTAGTGAAAGGGTAGTGCCTCTTCCCACAGGAAGTGGTCACTAGAGGGTGTAGATACACCAAAGTTAACTAGCCCATTGGCTTCTTCACTTGCAACATCCCTATAATTCAGTATTTCAGTTGCACCCCAAGCCCTGAACATCAGATTTGACGGACAAGAGAAGGCCAAGACAAAGAAGGCCTGCTGCCCGAGAACTGAACCATGCTGCAGAAGAGAAAATGTGCAACACCATGCCTGCTGCTCCAAGGACTCGACAATCGTTGCTGCTCTGTCGTCCTGAAACTTGAGAAAGGACTCCAAGAACCCCGGAGCACCTCGAGCCTTCAAAAATCACCAAGAAGCACTCTTGAGGTGAAGGTATCACTCCCCTGCACACCGCAGGTACCGGTCCAGTGAAGTCCAGTTTGTCGTCGTGCTGCTCCTTGACGACGAAGCGAGAAAAGGTACACCAGCTCCAGAGGGTCAGATCTCACTCCCCACCAAGGCAGCAGGACCTACTGGAGCCACAGCGTACTAATACCCGGGGTACCGGACCCCCAATTGCAAATACAGAGAAGAAGAGTCCAGTCTGGAATCCTGAAGCACTAGAAGCAAGCACCCATCGAGGGACGTCGGAACACCTGAAAACCACTTCCCTGAGTGGCCCAACTGTCCATAGATCATCTCTCCAATTTGCCTGCTCCTGACCGTGAGGACTCAAGAAGCATGACGCCTGGCTGACCTTTTCACTCTGCACCTGACCCCACCATCCCCAGCACAGACCAACCAGCCCTGCTCCTGTGGTTCCCACGCCCTTGCAAAAATGTAAAAATGTAAATCCGTATTTGTAAAGCTCGAACTACTCACCCTTACGGGTCTCACAGGCGCTGGGGGCCGTCGTGGAAATAAAGTGAGCTATTGCCCAGAATCACAAGGTGCTGAGCTGCCGCCGGAGCCGGGGATTGAACCGTGAGCCCTGTGCTCCGAGAGTCAGCTGCCCTGGCCGCTGCACCACACCTCCTCCCTCCAATGAGACCCACCAGACTTGCCTTTAAATACCTCTGTGCAGTGTTTTTTTCAAGATGCTCCCTTTGTCTTTGCGCACAAGCTTTCAAGACCTCAGCACCTCTGCTCCTGGCTGATCCGGAACACTCCTGAACTTCTCTTGCTGGAACTTTGGACCATGTCCCGACATTGACCTGAACCGAGAAGGTGAACTTCCTGAAAGCTTAGCCTGAATTTCTATTCATCTTTCTGCTTTTTCGCCATTGCTTCCTATGGTGTGTAATTGCACATAGAAGTTGTAAATTTAGCAAACTCTGCAAAATTGCATCTCCGAACGTTTTTAACCTAGAGCTGTGTTTACAGTCTTAAAAATTAAATAAGCAATAATGTTATTTTTAAATGTTGTTCTCAGTTTTATTCTTTGAGTGAGTGTCTCATTTATTGCCTCTCTGAGTACAACAAATGCTTAACACTACCCTCTAATAAGCCTAACTGCTCGCTCACACTACCACATAAGGAGAGTTAGTATTATATACTTTTAGCTTTATCTACCTTTTGGGGATCTCTCTCACTCTCTACATAGTGTACTTCATTTTATTACACTCTGCAGATAGGCTGTTTCCTATAAGTATGGAACGCTTTGGACATTGGAGGGGTAACATGTACTATTCCCACTCCAGTCTGTGTAACAGTAGGGAAAGCGTTGCATTCCGGAGGGGTAAAATAAACTATTCCCACTCCAGTGGGGAAAACATTGGACATTGGAGGGGGTAACATTTTCTATCCACCATTCAGTCTGTGCTTCAGTAGGGAAGCGTTGGACACCGAAGAGGTACAATTTACTATTACCTCTCCAGTCTATGCAACAGTAGAAAAAGTATTTCAATTAAAAACCAAACATATTTTAATAACTAAGGGGTCATTACGATGGCGGGTGGAAGCACAACCGCCGTGCTGGCGGATGCAAAAACCACCAGTTACCGCCGGCACGCAGCAGTCCACACGCCCGCCCAATTACGATGCGAAAAGTAGGCCAAACACCGCCGGCAAGCCAGCAACACCGTCCGCCATCAAAGTGCGCCCGTACACGTAGCGGCGCAGCCTAACTGACACACACCGTCCGACGAAAACACGTCCCGCCCGGCGCATAAATTACGATGCCGCAAACAAACGGCTCCCACGGCCAAGAGATACCGTACGACAAACCGAAGCGGTAACACGGACGCCGAGCACGGACAACGAAGAAGCGGCTCCCCGAGCATGAATCCAGCACTGCAGGCCCTCCCCATGCTCTTGCTGATGCACCACCAAGGACGCAACGTACCGCGGAGACGCAGGTAGGCACACACACAACAAGTGCATGCAAACAGCGCACACAGTGCAAGGGCGGAAAAAGCGGACAACCCCCCACCGCGCGTGTACACTACACATCCACCATTGCATCCACATATGACACACAGGCCAAATCGTAACATCGCGTAACACATGTGTACACACCACCTGGGACTAGGAACCAACGACCCCGTCACGGCCCCAAAGCGGCGATGACGCCGCCACACATGCGCACAAAGCAGAGGCCAACCGCAGCGCCATGCATGCGTCGCACACAGACACAGGGACGACACAACCAAGCAGCACACACATCAGCCCCACCCCGAACGCACATGACACATGACAGGCCTGCCACAGACATGTCCCCAACGCCCAATTCACGGACAACACCCAACGCCACACAACCGACGCACACATGTCAGTGAAGTCACGCAACAGCAGGACACACCCCAGTGTAACAAACATGGCGTAGCACACAGCGGCGGCAACACCAACTAGGAGAAGCAGGGCACCTTCGGGAAGAGGAACGCCAGTACCACACTGAAACACCCATACCACCCTGCACATATGAACAAGACATATAAAACGGAACACCAAAGAGCCCGGGGACCGACAACAGGTGGCCCAAGAATAACATTCACACACAAGGCCCAACGCAGAGCGGAAAGGCAGCCTGCCGCCCACACAAGGGAGAGCAGACAGCACTGAATGACCTTCCATTCCAACTCCGAAACCACAGCCCTACGAAAGAAGCCGGTGAATACAGCCATTGTCCAAGAAAAGACCAACACAGGCATGCCGAGGAGACCGACCACAGGGCAGATAGCGCATATCACAGAAGCACACAACGGACGGGGAAGAAAGAAGAAAACACTCCCCCATGTCGGCCACATGAAAGTTAATTGGAAGGAGTCACACATCACTGACCTTGAACTGTCTGAGAAGCATGTGGGATGAGGGCCCGTGTCCTCCAAACAAGCCAACAGAACACAAGTCCTGTCCCCCTACGACTACACAGAGCTCACAGCAACCTCGGAGCGTGCACATTGCAGACTGCACACACAGCCGGAGCACGCCACCACAACGCACCGCTGCGAAATGGCAACCGCAACACACCTACCCAACTACGCCGGACAGCTCAAGCTGTACAAAACCAACCTGATACATATATTGGGATGCGATCTCCTGTCCCTGCTGAACGTAAGTTACCGACTGACTTACCGCATCACATTGTTCAGCTGCGTCATGCCCGTCTTCTACTGTCGGAGGTGTCCCTACCAGCATCCCGTGGAGATATGCCTCTCCAACCCGGCATGTCTAAAGGCGGACCTGCTACCACTACTCCTCCCTCTGGACGCACACGACAGGGCCTGCTCTGCCTATGGGGGCATGGCGTATGTGGCCAACATCGCACCCGCACTGAAATGGGACCACTGTGCCTCCACACCACGGATCATCGAGAACAGCTACATCGAATGTCACCCAGCATGCCCCATCATGGTCCTCCAAGGGACAACTTACGAACAACACCTTGACAGCCACCATCCGCTACATTGGCTGGCAAACATGTACACCACCAATGACATGGAAGCCCTGCTGGACGGCATCGCATACCTGACAACCTGTAAATTCGCCGGACCACAACGCAGGTTCCCCGATTGACCTATGATGTCCAACCCCGCACCCATGCTTAGCTTCCGCACGGACTGGCCAGTCACCACCACAACAGCCATACCAAACGACCGGCAACTGTTACCACACCATCAACGACATCGCCATGACATCGGATATGACCGGGACATGCACACTGTTCCCCATCACATCCAGGAACACCGCATGCATCATGGGAGGCAGTGGCATGGGGTCTGTGTATCGCACCCACATGGACGGAACTGCACGAACAACCAGGACACGACATGGATCCAGCGCCCATGGACACACACACCGCTCAGTGGACATGAATAGGTCGCCTGGAGTCTGTGGGTGCTGCACCCCTCCCACCCCGCCCCGGGAATCCCATACCAGGACCTTTGCATGGACGACAAGTGCATACAACAACAACACGACCCCAGTGACTGTGACATGTCCAGTAACCACCACATTGCAACAACAAGTGGCACGCCGCTGCATGCACGCAAGCACATGCCCTGATGTCATCTCACATGCACGCGTGCATGAGGAACAACCGCAGCAAACCTGTCACATGGAACTGAGATGGACTGTGCCCATGATGCCAAGCGGTCTGGTAGGCTACATGTATACCGTCTGTGTCAAAGTCCGCAGCTCCGCAGCTATACGTAAATGTACATTAGCACAGCCTTGGCCAAGCAGATGTAACTCTGA
The DNA here is from genome assembly GCA_963921515.1 of Calotriton arnoldi. Lineage (NCBI taxonomy): Eukaryota > Metazoa > Chordata > Amphibia > Caudata > Salamandridae > Calotriton > Calotriton arnoldi. The sequence goes on along the minus strand of CAWUFW010008722.1, from coordinate 848,273 downwards.
AGCCCACATCCCACATGCAACAGCCAATCACATGTAACCCCACACCCTATCCCATTTGCAATCATGCTCAGTATATCCTCAACATGTATTCCGCTGCCAGTAGTGTCCACTATACTGCATCACAGAGGACAGAAGACTCAATATAATGTTTGAAACCAAAACTGTCTCCGCTGACTCATTTCACAAGTACGAATGAGAGAGGATGAGAGTATGTGAAGTACACGGCAGTCGTGACATGACCATGTAGTCCACTGGTATTGGATGTCAACGCAAATGAGTAGCACAACTGTGGAAGACACACATGTGTCGTGTGAAGTCGTATGGACGCAGTGCTCAGGTGGGTGGGTGTGACGGGTAGATGCGCACATGCCAAGTTGGAGCACGCCGTGTCAGGAGGGGTCATGAACAGTACACCACCGCTTCCCTGGGCATTGTGAGAGGACACCTGTCGGGGGGAGTGAACACGTGTGTGCACAGCAGCCGGGCACACGTACAAAGCGGTACCAGGCACACCTCAGCCCACCCTCTGTGGACAAGCTGGATCCTGTTGTGCGCCCGCCATGCCCCTTGACAAGGCACACACAGCCCCAGTCGACCAGGTGTAACCCCAACATAGTCAATCCGCACAGGCGATACAGGGCACGGGATGGCAGTGGAGCATGGTGTGTGAGAGGTCTCCTCGCGCTCCTCCTGGCCATATCACGCAGGCAATAGAACCTCAACGTCTAGCATGGCACAAGTCAAATGGAAGTGTAGGGGGACGCACCACAGCACGAGCAGCACTGACGTCACGGGAGGTGGCTCGCACCATCCCATCCATTGCCCATTATACCAACCACGCCACATGCCATTGCGACTAAGTGCAAGCGCGTGCGCCACCACCCCGAGCCCTCCCCAGAGAGGCCAAAGAGTGAATGTGTGGGCCATCAGTCACAGACGGACGCGGCATGGCCACAAGGGCAGCCACAGCCACTGGGTGTCGCAGGTGGCGGATCCGGAAGGCGAGACTGTGATGCATAGTCCATGCAGGCCGGGTCTCCATTTGGGGCACCACGCAGGTGGACGGCGTCCCGCAACACATCATACCCTGAGACAGCCCACTCGTGCAACTGGACCCACACATACACTCCTTGCCCTCTCTGGTGCGAGCTTGGGGCTGCCTGTGCAAGCGCTAGCCTCGCAGGTGCACATGCATATTGGGGGAGCGAGGGGAGGACATGAGGGTTGGGGCGAAGATGACTGTATCACTGTCAGTGAGTACAAGGGATGACCCAGATGTGGAAAGGAAGAGACGTGTCCCGTGTGTACTGCAACTAGTCGCCAATCCAACTACCCCCCATGTCCGGAATGTAAGCCCGCACCTAGGCCCGCCCATCCGCCACATCGAATATACCACCAGCACGACAACCTTCACATTCGAAACACTGACTGGGGGTGGCGACCAGTGAACAATCATGTGTAGCCTACCCACGCGTACATGTGGGCCCTCCATGATCCATGTCACCTGCGGCAAAGTCATGACATGCGCAATGAGGGAAGTGAGGAGAGCTGTCCGCCCCACGCACAGAAGGTGCATCAGCTCCACAGACCCAGCAGCGAGTCCAGCAGGGGTCACATGTGCAGGGGCAGCTGTGCCTGGTGTGAAGGCACATGCATATAGACAGCACATCGACCAATGTGTAGTCTGCCCACATCTACAGTCCATCATCATGCGGACATAGGAATTGAACACAGGGCAACACATCTGAGTGGGTGCACCCACCGTGACCAACAATGCGCAATCATCGACGTACCCGCCCTGTGCATGGCCCCCCACCCAACGGAGGCACATCCAGTGCCACCATCCCACACACACAAGCCTTCCACGGAACATGCTGTGTCCAATGGTCAGTACAGAGTCAGCGCCCATCTGGTGGATCCCGAACAGGAGACACATGCACACACATGCCAGCTCCCACTATGTATGTCTGCCACCTGGCACGTGCAATGTAACCTCTCACCTGTGACGTGTGACTGCAAGCACACAGCCGTCTTGGCATGGGGCTGTCAATGTGGACACCTGTCAATGTTTCGGGAGGTGTGATCCGTACAGTGCTGTACATAGGGTGCAGTGCTGACACCTACTACTGTCTCATATCCCCTCGTGCCACAGGTCCCACTTGTTTTGGCCGCTCAGCCTGTGCCCACATCGTCGTCGTCGTGTGCCATACTCATCCAGCCTCGGAAGCAGTTCCATGCTCAGCAGACATTCATGTTGCCGTGGCGTTGCCGCTTGACGAATATGCAGTCAGTCCCCATCAGCACGCCCCGCAAGTCATTGGGGCCTAGATCCCCATGTGCATGCACATGGCAGTGGTTTGTATCACTAGCCATTGCCATTGTTGGGAGACCTGTGTAAGTGTATTGTGGCCGTGCCGTCCCAGCTTGACAGCTGGGCTGTGGCTCATGTGCTTGCTCAGTCATGTCAGTGATGTGTATGCGAAATTGCTATGTGTTGTGTTGCTTTGACATGTGTCCACTGCCATTTTCCCTAGGCGGAGACCGAACATTGACCGCCCATACCAATTGCTGGCGGACATGGACGATACAGAGGTCATTAGGAAGTTTCGGCTGGACAGGCCAACCCTGCATCGACTGTGTGCCATGTTGGAACCCCATCTCCGTCCCCGCAGGGTGTATCCGACAGCTGTCACCCCCACGGCTAAGGTGATGGCCGCCATGCATTTCTTCGCCACTGGGTCATTCCAGCACACAGTGGGCAGTGGAGGAGGGATGTCCCAGCCCATGTTCAGCAAGGTGCTGAGGGATGTACTGGCAGCCATGATGCTGTACCGAAACAGGTACATCCGCTTCCCCAGGGCTCGTGAATTGGCGGCAGTGAAGGGTGCATTCTATGCCCTTGGCAGAATCCCACACGTCGTTGGAGCCATTGACTGCACACATGTTGGCCTTGTTCCACCACAGGCCACTGAGCACCTGTACCGCAACAGGAAGCACACGCACTCCCTGAATGTGCAAGTGGTGTGCCTTGCGGACATGGTGATCACCCACGTGTGTGCAAAGTTCCCAGGCTCGGCCCATGACGCACACATAATGCGCAACAGCATCTTGCCACGACTGATGTCCAATCTGCAACAGGATCGTGGCTGTATTGTCGGTGAGTATGTGGAGTGGTGTAGCGTGCTGGTTGTGCGATGCTGTCCCCTGTCCAGTTGGAATAGCAACGGTTCTCTGTGTCCCTCACACCCAGGTGACTCTGCATACCCGAATGGGGCATGGCTGCTCAGTCCATTGAGGAATCCTCTCACCCCAGCAGACGATCGCTACAATGAGGCACATGGAAGGACCAGACGTGTGGTCGAGCGTACCTTTGGCCTCCTCAAGTCCAGGTTCAGGTGCCTGGACCGCACCGGGGGTGCGCTGGCGTACTCCCCACAGAAGGTGTGCCAGATAGTGGTGGCGTGCTGCATGCTGCACAATCTGGCCATTCGGAAGCAGATCCCCCTCATCGTGGATGACGGAGATCAACCAGGGCCCCAGCCCGCAGACCAGGACAGCTCGAGTGAGGAGGACAGCGGAGAGGAGGAAGCTGGTAATGTGCGGCAGCAGCTCATCGCCCACTACTTCACTTGACGGTGAGTGTCCATGTACGACGGCTGATGTGGCTGTATCTGTGCAGGTGTGTGTGTGCTGTGTCAGGGTGGCCGTTTGTTCACTGCGTGCTGTGTGTCAACGCTCCATGGCCAGGGTAGTATGCCACTGTTGGTGGCTGTGGCATTGTGCCCTATTGCTCTGTGCGATGTGTGTACATTGCTTGTAGTTGTTGACATGTACTGTGTGATGGGTGTGTGACACACTCATTGAATGTGCTCCTGTTCTGTCTCCCACCCCTAGGTCCCTACAGGCCCTCCGGTTCCATTGCCATGCCACGCATCAGGTGCCTTTCCGCCCAAGGTGGCCGTTGTATTCCGTACAAATAAAACACAGGGCACAAACAGCAGTTTGTGTAAGAGGTGCATTTATTTCAAACTGTGACATGTGATTGTGTGCGAGGTGATGACAAAAGTGGTGCGTGCAGTGACAATGAGCTGTCGGTCATGGCTGCGTGATGCTCAGGGTGTACCCACTTGTTCCATGTCCATGGTCCAACAGACACATGCCATCCAGATGGCTGTGTGGAGTGGGATCGTAGTCCAAGTCAATGCAGTGGGTGGTCAAGGAAGGCTGGCTGGCTGCCTCACTTGCGTCTGGAGCGTGCGTAGTCCTCCCGGGAGATCTGTTTGTACTTCGGACGGCCCCTTCCACGTTTGGGAGGGGGTGTGTGGTGGCGACCTGCTGGTGGGGGGTGAGGTGTGCTCACTGGCTGTGGACGCAGGGGTACTGGACACTGCTGCTCGACCCTGCGCCCCGGCAGGTGGTGGCGGTGGTGGAGCTGCTGTCCCTGGCTGTGACCTCACCGCCACCACCAGCTGGCCCATGAGGTCCACGAGTTGGCCCATACGGGCGTCCATGGACCTCAGCACCCCCAGCACCTCCCGCATGTCTGAAGCAGACCTGACCCATTGTTCTTGGGCCTCTTCATAGGCCCCAAGGACTCTGGCCATTTGAGGCAGGGCATGGCTCCCAGGGGAGACTTGCGTTTCCTGACCCTGCTCCTCCTACCAGTACTGCTGCCACCGGCCTGCCCACTAGCCACATTGCTCACCACGGTCCTCGATGTGGCTCCCAGGGTGGATCCAGTCGGCCGGGCCACCACCTGCGCTGGGGCTGGTGCCAGCGAAGACGTGGTGGTGGTGGCGGCGGTGGTGGTCGGTGCGGCGATGGTGGCGGTTGCGGCAATGGTAGTGGCCGCAATGACCGTGGGTGTGGCCTCAATGACCGTGGGTGTGGCCGCAATGACCGTGGGTGTGGCCGCAACGACAGTGGCAGCAGGGGGCTGGGAATGTTCAGCAGCCCTGGATGATGGGTTGGTGGGTAGGAGGGGTCCTGGGGAGCGGCTGGGCCCTGCCACACCAGATGGGCCTGCTTGGTGGTCCATGTCCGAAGAGGAGGACAGATCCTCCACATCCGTGTGTCCTCGTTGGGGGCTTGTAGGCTGGCTGTGCTGGCTGCTGTCTCCATCCCCAGCATCCAGCAGTTCGTCACCTGTGGAGAGAATGAGATTTGTTATTGTGTTGCACCTGGCAAAGTATGTATTTGTCGTCTGACATTAACAGTTCGTGCAATCTCGTACATGGGTTTCCCGGAGGCGTGTGTGTGGCTGTAGCATTTGTAGTTGTGTGTGCTTGACAATGGGACTGTGTGCTGTGCACATGTGGCATGGGACGGATTGGCCATGCCGATGGGTGTGTTGCTGTGCCCCTACTTATTGTGACTCTGGTGTGTGCGGGCTCCTGGCCCATCCTGGGTCTGGTTTGTACTTTGCTTTTGGTGTTCAGATGGGACGCTTAGGAACGCATATGGCAACATGGGGGCCATGCCCCAGATTCGCATTTGGGATGGAATATGCTTTTGGGGTACATGCTGTGAGCCATGGGTGCCGAACGTGACATGTGTTGTGGCAGCATGACAGTGCATGGTTTGAGGTGTGTGCATGCTTGACATGGCCTGCATATTTGCTGTCTGTTGTGATTACTGGACATGGCATTGGACGCATCGTTATGAGTGAGTGATGGTTGTGTGCCAGCCAACGTATTGCAGTTGTCCCATCTCCTTGGTGTGCGTGCTGCCCTGTGCCATGTGCATCACTGCAGTGCTCGGGGGGGTGTGTGGCCCATGTTGTGTGTTGTTGCTCACAGTGTGTCGTGCGCTTCATTGACTTCTGGCACATGGTTGGTCATGGGCATGTATCTTAGCGTGACTGCTGTATGTGTGGCAGCTGTGCGGATGACATGCCTTTCATGAGACTGGGGCTGACGGATGGGATGGATGGTATGTTGTATGTGCATGGTGTGTCTGTGTGTTTGATGGGTTCAGTGGTGTTCGTGTGCATTTATGTTGTTCCGCTCTGTTGCGTCTAGTGTTGTTTGTCTTACATAGGCGTAGTTGTGGGGTGTGTGGTTGACAGGCAGTAGGGGCTACATGGACAGGACTTCAATGGTGTTTCGGTTGTGTGTGATGGGTTGTACAGTGGCTGCCGTGTGGTACTATATTCAGTGTGGCTTGTGCATGCAGACGTGGCTCCTTGGGTGTTGCTGTGTTTGTGATGGGTCATGTGGGGTGTGAGTCTGTGGTTCATGTCCGTGTGCACATTGTTCACTTGTTCGTGACGGTGGGCGGTGCTGCGTGTTCGTCTGCTACGTGACATGTCCCATGTGTTGGTCGTGTTACGGTCCTCATGCCTCCAGTAATCCAGCCCTGTCCAGTTTCCCACCTGCAGGTTGTTCGTGCGTGCACTGTACTGGATGCCACATGGTTCTAAGCGGGGGTGCTCCATGTTGCAGGTCTGTGGGGGTGGGGGGGTGTTGTGGGTCGTGGTGGTGGCTGGACACCCACTGACACCGATTGCTGTGGACCGTGATGTCTACCTTTCGGCTGTCGTTGTGCACTGCGGTGGCTGACACGTGGCTGTGGGGTGTGGGGGATGCTCCTCCTTGCTGTGCTGTGGGACTAGGGGCCTGGTGTGTTTTGTACTTGGGCTGTCCACCCTCCCACCCACTGCACTTTGTGTTCCTGCCACTTACCTGTTACTTGTCGGTTAGTGCAGCTATGGCGGACACATGGGTGTGGTGGGTGCTCGTTGTGGCGCTTCTGGCATATTTGGGGACCTGTTGGTGGTTACGTGGCTGGCTGAGTGTACACATGTCCCCACGCATCTTACAGTTGTTCGGTTTGGGCTGTGTGTGGTGGTGTCTGTTGCATGTGTGTGTGATGTGTTGTGTATTGTGTGCTGGACATGGGGGTGTTTGTCCCTGGGAGCTGTGGCATGGTGGTAGTGCATGTGAGTACATAGCGGTGTGCTGGTATACATTAGTTTGTACTTACCAGCCTCCACTCCCCTGCTAATCCGGCGAGGATCTCGGGATGTATGATGACTCGCACCTTCTCCTCCCACGCTTTGAAGGTCTTGAAGAGCGCGGGATTCCCTCCGCCAGTGACGGCAGCCAGCTCTCTGTTCTTGCTCTCCTTCTTCTTGACCAGGCTCTTGACGTCATTCCACCGTTTGTTTATTTCGACTCTGTTCCTGGGCAAGGTCCCGACTGCATTGACCTGGTCTACGATCCGGTTCCACATTCTCTTTCTGGTGGCTAGTGGTGTGTGCTGGACCAGGTTCCCATAGATTTGTGGGTGCACCTTGATGATCTCGTCGACCATGACCGTCAGCTCCATGGGCGTGAACTTGGGCATTCTTTGTGGTGCCATGGTGTTTGTGGTGCTGGTGCGGTGTGTGTTGTGTAATGTGCAGGGGTTTGTGGTGCCGGTGTTTGGTGGTGGTGGTGGTGGTGGTGGTGGTTGTGATGTGTGCGTTTCTGTGGTGTGCTGCTGTCCTTGCTGTGTCACTGTGTCCTCTCCTCTCCTCTCTAGTTTGCAATGTTGCAAGGGGTTGTGGTCTGTGGGAGTGCTGCTTTTGTACTTACCTATGTGGGTGTGTCCTCATGGTCTGTTGTTTTCAGGTGTGTTGTGTCTGGGGTTCTGGCCTTTGTAGTTTTTGTTTGTCCAGGGGGGGGTGTTTTCGGGATGTGTACTGTGCTTGTGTATTTGTGCGTGCCTTGCTGTGTGGACTTGTTGGCCATGTTGTGTGAGATTGTTTTTGTCAGCGGATGGTTTCTGTGCAGGGACGTGGGCGCCATGGCTTCTGCCGTGTTGGTTCTCATCGGCGTTGTTTGCGCTGGCGGGCGGTATATTTGTAGTTTTCCCGTGCTCATGGCGGTGCGATCGTAATCTCACGTGCGGTGTGTCGGGCGTGAGGGCGGGCGGTTTTGTGTTGTCGTGCGTGTTTCCGTCCGTGGCGGGCGGTTTGACTCCGACTCGGACGATGGCGGGCGGTATCTTGTGTGATTTTCCGCCGATGGCGGTTTTCGGTTTGTGTAATCGTAATGGCGTGGTCGGTGTTCAGACGGTGTGTGCGGGCGGATTTTTGCCGCTTCCATGCCTGGCGGATTTTTTTACGCCGGGTATCGTAATGGGCCCCTAAATCATTATTTATTTATAAAAAATAATTTAATTATAAGTATGTTAATTTTAACCCCTACGCTATCCAACACTTTCCCTACTGTTGCACTCACTGGAGTGAGAATAGTAATTTTTACCCCTACGCTATCCAACACTTTCCCTTCTGTTGCACTCACTGGAGTGGGAATAGTAATTTTTACCCCTACGCTATCGAACACTTCCCCTACTGTTGCACTCTCTGGAGTGGGAATAGTAAATTTTACCCCTACGCTATCCAACACTTTCCCTACTGTTGCACTCTTTGGAGTGGGAATAGTAATTTTTACCCCTACGCTATCCAACACTTTCCTTACTGTTGTATTCTTTGGAGTGGGAATAGTAAATGTTAGCCCTGCGCTATCCCACACTTTCCCTACTGTTGCACTCATTGGAATGGGAATAGTAATTTTTACCCCTCCGCTATCCAATACTTTCTCTACTGTTGCACTCACTGGAGTGGGAATAGTAATGTTTACCCCTACGCTATCCAACACTTTCCCTACTGTTGCACTCACTGGAGTGGGAATAGTAATTTTTACCCCTACGCTATCCAACACCTTCCCTACTGTTGCACCCATTGGAGTGGGAATAGTAATTTTAACACCTACGCTATCCAACATTTACCCTACTGTTGCACTGTTTGGAGTTGGAATAGTAATTTTATTCCCTCCACTATTTAATATTTTTTGTATTATTTTAGCTAATGTAGTATATAATTAATTTTAAAAATAAATTTTTTTTTTTAATTTGTTACATATATTTATTTAATTTTTATTTATGTTATTGTTTTATGTGTATAGATGTATTTATAATTTATAAGATTTTCTTATGTTATAAGTTATTAAAATAATTATTAAAACATATTAATAAGCTAGTGCATGGGTACTCACAAACTTTCTCTCGGGGGCCAAATTTACAGTGTGGTTTGTGGCTGAGGGCCGCACCGGTGGGGGCGGGGTCAGTGGGGAGGGGCGGGGCTAGAGCAAAAAAAAAAACTATGACCATGAGGTTGAACACAGGCCCCTGCAGCGGACGCCTTCGTCCACTGAGCCACCAGACCCGGCATACACACACACATATATATATATATCTCTCTCTCTCTCTCTCTCTCTCTCTCTCTCTCTCTCTCTCTCTCTCTCCCTCCCTCCATCCCGCTCTGACTCCCTCCCTCCATCCCGCTCTCTCTCCCTCTCTCTCTCCCTCCCTCTCTCTATCTCTCCCTCCCTCTCTCTCTCCGTCTCCCTCTCTCTATCTCTCCCTCCCTCTCTCTCTCCGTCTCCCTCCCTCTCTCTCTCCGTCTCCCTCCCTCTCTCTCTCCGTCTCCCTCCCTCTCTCTCTCCGTCTCCCTCCCTCTCTCTCCCTCTGTCTCACTCACTCTGTTTGTCTCCCTCCCTCTGTCTCCCTCTCTTTCTCCCTCCCTCTGTCTCCCTCTCTGTCTCCCTCCCTCTGTCTCCCCCTCTGTCTCCCTCTGTCTCCCTCTCTCTCTGTCTCCCTCTCTCTGTCTCCCTCTCTCTCTCTGTCTCCCTCTCTCTCTGTCTCCCTCTCTCTCCCTCTCTCTCTCTCTCTGTCTCCCTCTCTCTCCCTCTCTCTCTCTCTCTCTCTCTCTCTCTGTCTCTGTCTCTCTCTCTCTCTGTCTCTCTCTCTCTGTCTCCCTCTCTCTCTCTGTCTCCCTCTGTCTCCCTCTCTCTCTCTGTCTCCCTCTCTCTCTGTCTCCCTCTCTCTCTCTCTCTCTCTGTCTCCCTCTCCCTCCCTCTGTCTCCCTCCCTCTGTCTGTCTCCCTCTGTCTGTCTCCCTCTCCCTCCCTCTGCCTCCCCCCGACTCCCTCCCTCTGCCTCTCTCTGTCTCCCTCTGTCTCCCTCCCTCTGTCTCCCTCTCTCTGTCACCCTCTCTCACCTCACCCCGCGTGTGTGTCAGCTGGGGCTGAGACAGCTTCCCGGGAACACACACAGCCGCACCCGAGTACTTCATAGGTCTTTAAAAGACCATTCACTTGTTAATGAGGCTTTGTTGTATTTTACCTCTTCTTAGCGCCCCTGCATCTCCACTCAGATGCAGGGCCGCTAAGAAGAGGTAAAATACAACAAAGCCTCATTAACAAGTGAATGGTCTTTTAAAGACTCGCCCGGCCCCCATAGAGCAGAGTCTCTCAGAGTCCGCGCTGCGGTTTGCTGACACTTTAAAAAAACAACAAAAAAAACAGGTACGATGTCTGCAAGGTCCGCGGGCCGCCAAGGAAGGTTTGCCGGGCCGCTGGCGGCCCGCGGGCCGTACTATGAGTACCCGTGAGCTAGTGTATATATTATATATTATATGTATATATTAAATGTATTTATAAATTATATATATTTAATTTTAATTTTTAAACATTTTAAAATATTTTTAACTATGTTTATTTTAATTATATGTATTATTTACTTTATTTCACATTACTTTTTTTAACAAAAAAAAACCCGATATTTTTAACAACGATATATTTGACAACGATATGTTTTTTTCGATATTCTCACCTTCGATATTCTGTCAGTGATTCCATTCTTTTCAAGGATGACCTCTGCTGCCTCTCTAGATGGCCCCTACAGGTTACCCTTGAATTCCTTTGATTGTATTTTTCTTATTTTTTGGTTTTGAGTTTTGTTTGTTTTACTAGGGACCAGCTATCCTCTGGTTTATGCCTCTGTCTTGGGGGGGGGGTTGGGGAGGGGATATATACCTGACAGAATTGGGCCATCAGTGGAGATGACAAGGGGATTATTTGTTATTTTTCAATGTGTTGATTTACTGTGTAGTATTGGGTGTGAAGTCCTTTGGTCTTGATCCCACTAGCTATCCGGCTATTAGTTTTAGCTATCCGGCTATTAGTTTCCGCTTTTGCTCTTTACACCCACCCTAACATGCTTAACATGACTAGAGTCGATGCCCTGCCCCTCAAACAACATATACATGCATCACACGGAACATCAGGGAACTTGGGAACACACATAAACAGAGGCGCATATTGTCCTATCTGGATCGACATGGCATTGCACTGTTGCAAAAGACTGATTTGTATGACTCCACTGGTACATCCTTTGGTTCAAATGGGGCTTTCCTATAGACAATTTTCCACATATTCCTCATACTCTTGGGGGCCAGTTACTCTCATACGGAAGGTGGCACTGTATATTTCACAGGGCTCCCTACGTGATGCGCAAGGTCGTTACACGATCATGTGAGGAAGATTGCATTCTCATTTCTTCTCCATTGTTAACTGCTATGCGCTCAACAAGGATGATCCAACTGTCTCTGGTTATAGACATAGGCCCATCTTTAGTTTTGTGGGGTGGTGACTTCAACATCACTTTAAATGCAATTATTAATAGATCCCACGTCCCGCCCATGCATAGCAGCATAGCTGCTCATCATCTAAGGGATATTTTGGGAGAACATGATTTGCTTGACGCTTGGAGAACACTGCACCCAACGGACATGGAGAGCCCATTTCACTCTGGAGTACATGGGAGCTGGTCTGTATTTGACTATTGGCTTATCTCCAGGGGTGTGGGGGCTTGCGAAGAGGAGACTTCACATCTTGCACATACATATTTTGACCATCCCCGATCCTGCTCATCCAGTCTATCCCTACACAGGCTCTCATAGGTACGAACTGGCGATTGTCCCCTCGCTTTCTGGGTAATCAATTCCAGGACGAACTTAGGCTAGGAATTGTTGACTTCTTTACTAGAAATGAAGGCTCAATACCTTTGTAGGGCACCCTTTGGAACGTGTTCAAAGTCACATTTCATGGCCTCTGCCTTGCCAAAAGTGGAGGAGTACTACGCTCATTACATGATAGTCTTGCTTGACTTGAGGGTGAACTCAAACACCTAGATGCTGAGCTGGATAGTGCGGATGACCCCATGTTGACACAGCAGATTAGAACTTTGGGCATTGTCATGATGTCAGTGAGACCGCCACCAACAGGCTGTCACTGGCGGTCCTACAATAGACAGCCCTTCGGGCCGACCGCCTCATTACAATGCAGGTTGTCGTACGCTTGAATCTCAGGGGATGGACCACCACCTCCGACAGTATCTACTGATACCGTCGGGGTGGTTGTTAGAATCGTGATCCTGAATGGAGGTAATGCCTGCTCAGGCACCGCTGTCAGGATCATGATGTCCTTTTCTGAATGCCTTTTCATGGCAGTCACACCATCCTGAAAAGGCCGATGGAAACAGACTTTGGGGCGCCAACCTGGGCCCCCATTCCCCATGGGCCACTGCTAAGTGGCCATGGTGGCATATGTTGTGGCCCCCACACATCCTTGTACCATATTCCAGGCACCACATGGTACCTGGCACACGGTGCATAGATGTTTGTAAAGTGCCTTTTACTACAATGGCTTGTGCTGTGGCCCTTTTCTGGGCTGCAGTAGAACAAGGCATTTTACGACTTCCTGCACAACCTTTGTATCGTGACAGGGCGGCAGTACTGCCAATACATTGTCGGACAGACACCTGCCCACGGCGATGGCAGTTGTACACTTGTCCTACCACCATTGTAATGTCCCCTTTTGTTATCTGAATACCAGGAAGTTGCAGGTAGAGAATGTCTGTAGTATGGCAAGTATGCTACGGCCCAGGCATACGGGGAGGATGAGCATCCGGGTCACACTCTTGCCACTATGACCCAGTGGCAACTGGCCACCAATGATATATTGGGGGTTTGGGATGACTGCCACAGCTGCATATTAACACTCCGTGTATGCTTCATACTTTTTCATCATTCTGGTGTTTCCTGTGTACCTCTAGGAGGGAGGAACGCATTGACATGGACTCTTATTTGGAGGATGTGGCGTTGGGCTGGTTAAGTGATGCACAAAAGAGTTTTTCAGGCCAAGATTTTACCATAGGTGAGATCAGAGATGCGGTTATGAAGTTACCGGCTGGTAAGTCTCCAGGACCTGATCTACCACCTGATTTTACAAGGCTTATGTAGACCTACTGGCTCCAGCCTTAGCCTTTATTTTTCAGGAAGCAAAGAGGGAGGGTCAATTCCTCCATTCTATGCCTAAAGACCTGATCATCACTTTACGCAAGCCAGGCAAACCTCTTAATTGCTGTGAATCCTATACGCCACTATCTCTTTTTAATTGTGATGTTAAAATTGTAGCCAAAGTGCTGGCCAATTGCCTATCGCTCCTTGTGACCCTTTTGGTCCCCCTGGACCAATCAGGCTTTATTCTCGGTCGCTCAACTTCCTTTAATTTAGGAACTTTGGGGCTCATTAGGATGGCGGTGTTTGGCACATCCGCGGTGCTGGTGGAAAACATCCTTTTACGCACTCCAGCGGCGGGCCTCGCCTCCGCCATATTACAATGGGCAAAGATAGCCCATTTCCCATCTTATGCGGAGTTTCGGGATCCGCCAGGAATTTCCTTCCGCAACGGTGGCGGAGGGAGCCAATAGAGAAAGACCACCGTGCGGAATGACGTTACGACCGCCGGACAAATCACGATGCCTCAAACAGCCCATCACAACGCAGCGGAGAAACCAGCCACTCAGAGACGGCGGAAGCACTACTGCGGGGATCGAAACTTGAATCCCGGGCACCTCCACGCGTTCCTGACCGCTATGGATCCAGCTCTTCAAGCCCTTCCGCTGCTGTACTTGATCCACTACCAGCATATAAGACGTCGCTGCGGTCAATACCGCAGGTACGTAAATAACACATCTCTGCATACAACCACAACACACAACTCCTGTGCTGAAATACGGTTCCTCTCCACATTAGACACTCTGGTGGAGACAGGAACATATCCCCCAGTGTACTCACACATGTCCTGCTTGCTAGAAATCCACACCTCCACATCGGGGTCACCCATCAACATCAAAATCACTGCAATGTCCCGGTCACGTCACCGCAGTGGTGAAGACGCGGGAAAACCTGCGCACAATGTAGTAGGCAGGGCTGGTGCCAGGTATGGGCAGTCTGGGCAGCTTCCCAGGGCTCCACCTTCACTCTACCCACATGGTGGGCCGCATCAGTTGGCCACAGCCCACAGCATGCTTCCCACATCCATTTCTGCACATGCTGTGTGCCCCTCTTGTGCCCCCCCTCAATGCACTATTTAGCAGCCAGGTGTGGCTCGACCTCCCACCTCACACATCAAAGGGCAAGGTAGATTGACTGGGAAGGTGGGGGTGAAGATGAACACCCTGCACAGAAGGTCAGGGGCTGGACAACCCTCCTCCTCACACCTGCCTCCCACTCATGTGTATCAAACTGAGTAAATTAAGAAATGAAGACTCACAGTGGATATTAACAACCACTGAACTGTTCACACTGCATGTCAAGTCCCTCATACAGATCCCACACTGACACTCTGCCACATACACATACCATAGGTAAGCAGCAATGTATGACAATAAATGGACTACCCCAAAGTGGAGTGCACAGTGCTGGAAAACCATGGAGCAAGCCACATAGCATTTGTACATGACATGCAAGAGGAGGAACATATCACACTACCCTTAGGCCATCAAATCAGACATGGGTGGCACAGTGATTGAAATTAAACCAAAGTGACATCTGTGCAATATCTCTGGGATACAGCAATGCAAGCTATGCATAGGCACAGGAATGATAGGAAGTGTCAGAAGCCATACAGTGACCAGTCCCACATCTGTGTCAACTACCTTGACATGTGTATGCCACCAGCACAACACACATGGCTCATTGTGACACTCCCTGACTGTCAAACCCAAGTAGGACCTTCACACATAACCCTCATCTACCCATCTCACACCTGCAATACTCAACACCTGTGAGAAACCCACATTTTTGTTTTTTAAATGTTTTTTATTAATATTAATGAAGTAACATCCAGAACATTTTCATGTCAATTGAAGCGAATTGTTAACATTGTAGATTAACAATAAAATCGAATGGCATAGGTAGGGGCATAAGGAAATACTCAGTCAGATAACATTTTTATGTCTACCACGCTGAGCGGCTTGCTGCTTCACTTCGCAGCGCCACACAGCAGAGCTCTATCGGGTTATAGTCAAATCATTAAAAGGAGAATCGGTCATTGCTCCTCAAGTCCAGTCCTACAATATATTGCATGCATCTGTGGAATAAGTTACAGACTTAAACAGAATAAACACAACATAATATTGAAATAAAGAATAAAAAAAACTAAACTTATAACATAAAAAAGGAAGCAAGGGCCGATCTCTATGTGTAAGGAGTTTCGTAGGGAAATTCGCCGGTCTGGTGTGATAAGAAGTGACGTGTGCCTAAGCATAGGGGTGTGATGGGCCATGTATTGTCATGTATCTCACGAATGAGAATAAGTATGAGGGGGAGGAAACTAGACATGTGTGAGGGAGGAAGTAAGGGAGTGAGTCCAATGGGGAGGGACAACCCTGGGTCACTGCAGATGTAAAAGGATTTAGGGAGGAGGGGTGTCTGTATTGATTTTGGTTTCAACCACCGCTAAATATTCCTGCCATTGCGCGGGGGGCTGCCTCGGGGGGGCTGACGCTCTTGCCAAAGTCTCTCGTTGATTCGTACATTCTGATACCAGTGCTCTACGTAGATCTAGCAGCCATGTGTCAATCTTGGGACCTGTTTGTGCCTTCCAGGTCATGGCTATTTTACGTTTAGCCAAGCCCAGAGCAAGATCCAGGAATTTGTTCAGATTCTTACGGGACGAATTACGTCTCGTGACTCCCAATAGGAAGTGAAGGGGTTCCACCTCCACTTGCGCATGCGTTGCGAGCACAGTGGCCACTCCCGACCAAAATACTTGAATGGTGGTGCAAGTCCAGACCATGTGTGTGAAAGTAGTTCCCTGGTCTCGACATCTAGGGCGTACGTCCATGACAGTAGGGTATATGCGTGCCAGTCTGTGGGGGGTGAGGTACGTGTGCTGAAGGTAATTAAATTGAGTATATTTCACCCTAGCATTGGTTGAGATAATTTTGGGTTGGCTAAGACATTGTTGCCATTGTTTATCCGACAGGGTGGTGGACAGTTCGCTATCCCAGTACGCTCGCAGTGTCGTCAATATAGGAGGGTCGTCTAGTCTAATGAAGGTGTATATGGCTGTTATGGCTCTTTGACCGCGACCATGCGTAAGCAGTGTGTGTAGCAGGTGTGAAGTAACAGGTTCCACCCTTTCATTATTCCATGCCCGCAAGGATATGCGAGTCAGGAGGGCATGTAGTAAAAAAGAACCCTGTGGCACTCCATACGTTCCCACTAGTCTCTCAAATGTTAGTAACTGCGAGTCCGCATACATGTCCCCCCATGTGTCCAGACCGCTCTCTCTCCACGCTCTCAACTCCGGGCATCCATGGCATGAGTACGTGTCGGGGAGCAATTCCAAAGGTAAACTAGGAGCATAAAGCGTCGGGTGACCCCTGGGTTTGACATACTTAGTCCAGTGCCATCTGGCTGCTGTCATTAACAAGTTACCTTGTCGCTTCTGGGTCGACGTAGTTGTTCCCAACAGCTATTCTAGGAGCGTCGGGGAGTCCCAGGTCACGGCACCAGTGATCAACTCAGTGAGGTTGCTTTTGGCGAGCCACCTCATTGGCCATTGCAGCTGTGCCGCTGCATAATATCATTCATAGTTTGGCGCACCCAGGCCACCCTTCGATAGTGGCAAATACAATTTATGAAGCGCCACCCTAGCCCGTGAATTTCCCCATATCAATGATACCAATAGTAATTCCAGGTCCCGGAAAGGTCTCCGGGGTAAGCGGTACGGGAGTACGCAGAAAAAATATAAGAGACGAGGAAGAATTAACATCTTGGATATTGCCACCCGACCCATTGGAGACAAAGGGAGACCCATCCAGAACGGGGTCGAACGAGTACGTGTTATAGCCCGACCTAGGTTCCCATCAATCGTGTCTGATTCTAGGTGATAAATTTGAACCCCCAGGTATTTAAAAGTGTCGAATGCCCACTTCAATGGAGTAGGTGGCACCAATTGTCTTTGTGTCTGCGTCATTGGTGTCATGGGAAACACCACCGATTTAGTCCAGTTGACCTGGAGTCCAGCGACATCTGCATGAGTATCTAAAAGAGCCATGATCGATTGTAGTGTCTCGGCTTTACCGCGTAAGTATATTAACGCGTTATCGGCATATAACGAGACGATGTGCCATTGTCGATCAACCCACAGCCCCCAGTCTCCGACCCGTTGCCGCAGTTTGCATGGAAGTGGCTCCATGGCCAGAGCAAAGAGGATCGGTGACAAGGGACAGCCTTGGCGTGTGCCCCTCGCTATCGATAACAGCGGTGAGTAGGTGCGACCCATCTTCACCCTAGCCTGTGGTCCAGAGTATAGTAGTTTTATCCATTTGAGGAAATTGGGGCCTATGCCAAACCCCGTCAGTGTCGCCTCAAGATACGCCCAGCTTAAGGTATCAAATGCCTTTTCTATGTCTAGGGAGGCGACCCAGGGCCGCTCCCCCCCACCCCGTGCCCACTCCAGTAGAGTAAATAACCGCCGCAAATTTAGCCCTGTGTTACGGTCTGGAATGAAGCCATTTTGGTCTTCATGGACCAGCAGGGGAACAGCAGTGAGTAATCGATTAGCTAGTAAATTCCCCAGGATCTTATAGTCCATGTTTAGCATCGATAAAGGACGATAGGGGGCCATTTGGAGGGGTCCCGGCCCGGTTTAGGTAAAATAACCAGTGTCGCTTCACTCATAGTGGGCGATAATTCACCCACCTCAAAGGCCTCAGCATACACCTTGGCCAGCCTAGGCGCTAACTGTGCAAAGAAGGTGGAGTAAAATTCTGCTGGCCACCCATCCGTCCCTGGTGTCTTACCCGTTGCCATCTGTCTAATGGCATCTGTGATCTCATCCAGCGCAATGGGCTGTTCTAGGACATCATAGTAGGCCGGAGTGATCTGTGGGAGCTGAATTTCCGCCAGAAATTCCTGAATGATAGCAGGGTCCTGCGGGGCCGGGGCTGCTTACAACATTGTATAATATTCGTAGAAAGACTGATTAATAGCTGCCTGCGTGTTTACTAGGGTCCCAGTATTCGTGTATATGGTAGTAACTGGGTAACATCGGATCGCAGTAGCCACGCCAGGAGCCTCCCTGCTTTACCTCCCTCTTTGTGTCTATGCGCTAGATACATTTTGTAGTCCAAGGCACAGAGGTCGTCCATCGCGCTCCTATATGCTAAGCCAGCCTGGGCGAGTGAGGGGGCAAGCAAGGGATCAGTTGGGACATGCTACTCGAGGCTCTGGATCATGGATTCGTGTGTGGCAAGCGCGTCAGTCAGAGTTTTTCGTGCCCCATACGTGGTCCTAATGGCATGTCCTCTGAGGACAGACTTGAAAGCGTCCCATTCTATCCCCACCGATGAGGCAGTCCCCTCATCCTCCCTAAAGTAGGATGTGATGGACTCTGGACTCTAGAAGGATGGCCCGGTAGGAGGAGTCTGCAAGTGCTGCCCCAGGTAAGCGCCAGGTCGATATCGCAGGGCGTTGAACACCCCAGACCAGATTCAGGTGTAACGGGGTATGATCAGAAAGCGCGCGCGCTAAATAAGCAGTGTGTACGAAATTGTGGAGGACATTGTCCGAGCAGAACATTATGTCTATCCGTGTATATAGATCATGTAGTGTCGGGTAATGAGAATATATGCGCTCTTGTGGGTGTAACCGACGCCATACATCGTGGACCTGTGTATGGGACACCCACTCCTTCATGTGGTGCACTAGTTTGATGGAGTGTGCACCTGTAAGAGGGGGGCGGGAGCTATCCAAGGCTAGATCCCACACTCCGCTAAAGTCTCCTCCCCAAAATGTGGGGACTGGAGGGTCTGTAAGCAGGGATGGCGTGAGCGTTTGTAGGAAATTAGATTGTCCCGAATTTGGAGCATATAGGGAAATCAGCGCCAGGGGGGATCCATTCAGTAAGCCCTCCATGGTACCATAACGGCCCTGCGTGTCCACCCTGGAATGTGTGATTTGTAGCGGAGTACCCGGAGCCACCCATATGAGCACTCCCCTGGCATATCCAGAATACGTCGTGCCCAGGATCGTGCCCCGCAGGCGCTTACGGAGCGACGTTAATGTCTGTGTCGTAAGATGTGTCTCCTGCAGCAATGCGAACGTGATCTTATGATTGCGCAGGTATTGATATACTTTGTGACACTTGGCGCATCCCGCCAGCCCCCTCACATTCCAGGTCAAAAAGGAATAATCCCCCTGTGCCATCTATACAGGTGTGTGAGAAAACACGTCATAGAGCCCATCATTGCGTGACAATCCATAGATCCTCTATTACACCCACATACCCATATAATCGGGTTTAAACATATATCGACACCAGACCTCGTGGTTTGCGGACATAAAAAGCAAAAAACTGAATTACTAAACATTCCCCAACTTCCCACCCCAGGCGTGGTTGCCAACGGGCAATGGGCCATTCGCACTAAGCTGCAAATCCAATAACACTCCAGTTAAAACATAAAACAAAGAAGAGAAAAACCAAACGAGTTGCTATATCAGCTACTTATCGCTCGTGTGGGAGGGCGTCGCAGATTCCGTGTACAGTGTCCAGTGTCCATGCCGCCTCCCATGACTCAGTCTGGCTCTCGACAGGCGTGCGTGGGCTATCCGGCTACTACAACGAAGAACAGGCCCAAATTGGGCATCTTCAGCCCAGTGCGTCTGCTGTTTGTGGGGTGAGGGCCGGGCCGTCCCCCGCCAATGCCTCGATCTGTGAGGCCGTGAGCTGCAGCGTGCAGTCCATATGGGTATCGGAATCCGAGTCCTGTCTAGGGGAAGAGTCAGGGGATCCCAGTTGTTCCACCGACTTGACGGCCCGTGCCCGTTCCTGTGCAACTTGCGTTTTTGTCAGGCGTTGCGGCCAATCCACGCGCCGGCCCCTGCGCGCCGCTACTAAGGTCCACGGTTGTGTAGAGCCCATCTGTGACGTAGGGGGATCATGGGCCATACCCTGTTGGTCAATCCAAGTCCATGCCTCTTCAGGCATGTGGCAGAAGATTGTGCCCTCCTTGTGGCGAATACGTAGACGTGCTGGATACTGTAAGGAATATTGGACATCGTGATCTCTCAAGCACTTCTTAACCTCCAAATATGAGCGTTATCGATCTGCCAAGGGCCCCTGGCCCTGGTGATTTGCAGCACGTGATCCCTATCACGATAGTTGAAGAATCTGGCCACCACCGGTCGAGGAAATGCACCTGGGCGTGGAGGGCCCCCTGGGACCCTGTGTGCTCGTTCGATTGAGAAGAACTTTGACATTTTGCCCTGCAGGACTTCACGTGAGAACCAGTCTTCTAGAAAAAGCTCCATACTGGGACCCTCCGCCTGTTCGGGAAGACCCACAATTCGCACATTATTGCGGCGCGAGCGCCCTTCCTGGTCTTCCACGCGTGCCTTAAGGTAGTCCACTTCTTGTTGGAGGGTCTGCAGTTGTGTGGTCGTCGTGGTCATTGTAGGTCTCAGTGATGCCAATGCGGATTCCGTGTCATCAACTCGTCCCTTGAGTTTCTTATGATCCTGTCGCAAATATCCCATGTCGATACTGAGGGAGTCAATTTTCGTGCCCAAGGTAGTTTTGATGTCTAGTATTGCCGCTAGCAGTTCATCAAAGCGATGCGATTGATCATTGCGATCTCCCTGAGTGGAGGACTGTGGGGGGTCCGTACTCCTGGGTTCCGAGGACGCCGGTTCCACCTCTGGAGGTTGTGCCTGAGACCTGTCTGTCCTGGGTTTGCTCATTGTGTCACCTGCAGAAGACCACAAACTGGTTACTGGTGTATATGCACCTCCAGAGGTCAGGAATAGGCAAGGGTGTAGATGCAGAATATGGCGTGTGGATCATGGTAGCTAAGATCAACACGTCCCAGGTCTTCCCTGTGAGATACCTCATAGTCGTAGAATGGCTATGGCGCCCTGCACACAGCATTAGCAACGACAAATCCAGAGCACAAGGGTCATACAAGACTCCCCAGACGCCACCTGTATAGCTCAGGAGGATGCAGAAGGTCAGTCACAGTGCACGCTCCTTCAACAGGATTCCTCCCTTCAAACAATGGGTGAGAAACACACATAAAGGTGCAAATAAGGTCCTGTGAGTTTCCTGACAACCAATCACACACCCTGGTGTGTATCTACAAATGTCAGACTCCCACTCAGGGATGTCTGAACCAATGCTGATCAAAAGCCAATAGCCAAACACAAATCTCACAAACAACATCCAAAGAAGTCCAACAAGCTCAGCCATGTGCAGGCAAACAGTGGATAGGCAATGTGACCCTAGACAGAACAGGAATACACAACATTTTCACTCTGGACAAATGCACAGACACCATACCCCAACGCAATCAAAAATTGCATTAACAAATGCCAATCATGAACACTAACTGTGATCAATGGGACAAATCATCTAACACAGACAGAGACACCACACCAGTTATCAAGTGAGCATGGTGTCAATGTGTACCACAAGCATGCACATGCACAATCCTGACAAGTGACAGGTCAAATATAGGAGGACATAGCACTATTGTGAACTCAAAACAAGCTCATGAACAAGACTCCACATTGCTGCATGTGACATTCACACAAGAAATGCACACTACACATTCAACACACATCTGAATGTATTACAATGCACAAACTACTCTCACACAATGCCATGCAAATAGAACATCACACACACACACATGCACCTGTCAGTAGAAAGAGCCAACACAGGCCAAACACTGCATCCATCAACCACAAAAACACAACGGGCCTGATTCACAGAACTAACTTACGTCAAAAACGTAAAGTTAGTACTTTTGGTATTCACAGAATACACTTACTCATTTGGTATTCACAGAATGAACTTACTCACTTCGGTATTCACAGAAGTTAGTAGTCCTAACTTTAGGACTCCTAAATGCCTTCTGTGAATACCGAAAGTCTTAAAGTTAGGATTTTTCCTAAAGTAACTTTACTACTCCTAAACTGAGAAAATCCTAACTTTAAGACTTTCGGTATTCACAGAAGGCATTTAGGAGTCCTAAAGTTAGGACTACTAACTTCTGTGAATATCGAAATGAGTAAGTTCATTCTGTGAATACCAAGATGAGTAAGTGTATTCTGTGAATACCAAAAAGTACTAACTTTATGTTTTTGACGTAAGTTAGTTCTGTGAATCAGGCCCAACATATGCAAAAAATAATTCATCACATAGTCAACTCAGCTGGACATCAGGGGGATGCACACCAGGCAAGTACAAGGCAACATACACTGACAGCACTGCATGCACAATGAGCAGGGTGTGAACACCAACAAAACCAGTAGCACACATATCTGAGTGCTCCACCATGAACTTCCACACCACAAATCATCACAGCACACAGATCACATCACACTCAGGAAGGGTAACAGTACCTCAGCACAACAGACATACAGCTTAGCCATCACCCACAGCTGCACAACTCAGGAAAACCCAGATGCAAACAACATGACTAGAGGACTGTGCTGCTCAAACATATGTACTGCACATGAGCAACCATGACTGCAACCAAGTAGAAGAAAATAACACATAACTAATTGTGAAACTGTCCTGAGTGGCACATTGGTCCTGTACACAGATCATCCTCCCACAGTATAGTGTCACACTATGAAGTGTTGGGGAGGGTCACACACTGGCAAGGCATGGGGTGGAAGACATGAGACTGAAGTGGTGTGTACATCAGTATTGGACAGGTGAGGAGTGTACAGTGCAAAAACACATAGAGGAGTAACTCACAATGTGTAGGCATCAGAAGCACCTATAGGGGATGGTATGACTCCTCATACCACATACTATACTTGTCCCAAAAATGTGTCAAGTGACAATGCATGAGAAAACTCACAAATAATGTCAGTGTGGCTGAGCACAGTGAGCACAAACTTAAACAAGACCTATGGCTGATCAACAAAACACAACACAGACTTTGCAGTGACACACTCTGCATACTCACAACTGACAGCGTCAACAAGAAGGTGTCCCCCAGGAGCAGTGGTGGTTCGCATAGGGCGTGCTGTGGGGCGGGCGGGGGAGGGGCAGGGTGGGGGGGTAGTAAACTCAGACAAACGACGGAACGGAGGAAAGTCATTATTACGTTCCTCCGTTCCGTCGTATGTCTGAGCTTACTACCCCCACCCTGCCCCTCCCGCACCCCGCCTCACCGCCCCGCAGCACACCCTATGCGAGCCGCCACTGCCCAGGAGTGCAAGGACACACCGACACACCGCACAGTTCTCAACCTACAACTCCTCCATGTGTCCACAATCTGAAGCACATGTCTGACAATGTAAACAAACAGGCACTCATTACCTGGATCATACATGTGTGTAGTTGGTATGTGCAGGGGCACATACACCTCAACACTACTGACAATGACAGGCCAATCACACTGTATGACTACTCAAGTGCACACATTCAAATGTACCCATGTGACTATGAAGACAGGCCTACACAAGATGACTACACATCAACACTGCTGTTCACACACCAAGAAAGATTACACAGATATGACGGACCCTGGCCACCCCGCACGTAATCCTGTGGATAGAATTCACCTCTGTTGCGGCATTGCATCCTAACATGACATGTGTACAATTTAGCAAACCTGACCATAGAATGATTAGGATAAGAGTAGATCATCACAAACAACCATCATTGCACCCTCAAGCCTCAGAGTCAAGAAGAACAAAAGTGCCAGTCACCTCTGGCAACCTCTGAAAAAGTAAATCAAGAAATTGCCAATGTGAAAGTGGCATACAGAGCATGTTTCACATGAACCTATACTCATAGATAAAACTTTTTATTTAGCAAGGGCAGCGACAAAGCAGACAACATGAGTAACAGTCTTTATTACATAATATCCAGATAGGCATCAAAAGTGAAAACCATCAAGGCCATTGGCCAGTACAAATTCCTAGTATGCACACGTGTGCATGACAAACTGCACAGGAAATGGGCATCAAAAGTACAAAACAGCAAGGCCATTGGCCAGTCCATATTTCTAGTCTGCACATGTGTGCATGAGAAACTGCACAGGAAATGGGCATCAAAAGTAACAAACAGCAAGGCCATTGGCCAGTCCATATTTCTAGTCCGCACATGTGTGCAGGAGAAACTGCACAGGAAATGGGGAACAAAAGTAACAAACACAAGGCCATTGGGCAGTCCATATTTCTAGTCCGCACATGTGTGCATAAGAAACTGCACAGGAAATGGGCAACAAAAGTAACAAACAGCAAGGCCATTGGCCAGTCCATATTTCTAGTCCGCACATGTGTGCATGAGAAACTGCACAGGAAATGAGCATCAAAAGTAACAAACAGCAAGGCCATTGGCCAGTCCATATTTCTAGTCCGCACATGTGTGCATGAGAACTTGCACATCAAATGGGTAACACCGTCCACTGGAAATCACCACAGCTCAGAGGCTACATATGGGCAGTCCAGGCACCGCTGTTGGTGAAATGGTGTGGGGAGGAGGACTTGGCTTAAATATTTGGCTTTAAGTTGAACTAGGAGGGGGCTGATTGCCGGGGCCAGTTGGAGGACTGGACCTGGGAGAGAGAGAACCGGCTGAGGTAGAGGCATCCGTGGCTGTGGGAGCCTGAGGGCTGCTTGGACCGGGTGGAGTGGTGGCACGGGGAGGTGGAGACATGCTGCGTGGAGGCACAGTGGTTGAGGGTAAATGTTGAGGGCTGGGTCTCAACTGTTTGGGGATTCGATAGCCCACAAGTGTCTTGGCCGGAGTGGGAAGTGAAGTGGGCACAACAGCCTCACTCTCCACCAAAGGTGTATCAGGTGCAGGTGGCTCTCCCCATGGGGATTTGCTGGATCTGGTGGTACGCTTGGGGTGGCCTTGCCTCTTCCCCTGCATCCCCTGTTGTCGAGGTAAACCCCCCACTTTGCTCTCTTGTCCCTGCTTCACAGGGGTGTGGGTGGGAGTTGACGTTGTGGGTGAATCTGCCTTTGAAATGTGTTTGGGCTTAGTCGTTGCAGGCACCAGGTCCACAGCAGACAGGGCAAGTGTTTGTGGGTCTTTGGGAGCAGGTGTGGGGATGGGAGTGCCCTTGGATGGTGGTGATTTTGATGAATGTGATGTTGATGCCTGCTTCTTGGCCTGACGCCCCTGAGTGTCATGTGATGGGCTTTTGGTTTTGCGCTAATGTGTGCCCGTTTTGTGTTGTGGTGATGGTGTCTATGGTCTGGTAAGCTTCAAGTGCTGCTGTTGTGTACTGCGTGTGGAGGACTTGGTGCCTGAGGGCTCTGGCGCGTGGGCACTCTCGTTAGGTGGTGCCACTGGCAGGGTGGTTACTGAAGGGGCAGGAGCTGGACTGGGAGCATGTGACTGCTGTATGGCTGCCGTCACTGTGGAGGACAAAGACTGGACAGTTCGGTGTAGGCCACCCACATCAGAATGAATGCCCTCCATGAAGGCAACTACCTGTGCCAACTTCTTATCATGATCCTGGAAGACATTCAGGAGAGCAGTCTGACCCACACACAGCTGTCGCAAAAGGTCTAACGCCTCCACGCTGAGGGCAGCATTGGAGACAGGGGCAGGGGCAGTAGTGTCTGGGGGGAAGGAGACTCTACCCTTCCTAGGGCTGCGTGCACGGACAGAATTTGTGGGAGCATCCGGGAGGGTGGGCACTGGACGATGTGTGGCGGAAGAGGCAGATCTGGAACTTCCTGTGCCCGCCAACATCGAGGAGTCACCGCTGGAGTCTGAAGATGTGGAGGTTGGCGCTGGTCACATCAGTGTCAGTGAACTCATGTGTAGCAGTTGTGCCAGAAGCTTCCCCACTGGTCTCCGTCCCACGTCCTTCCCTGCCCTTGGTAGATGCTGCAAGAGACAGAGACATAGGTTCAGTATAGTGCCATACTCACAAACATCATATGTAAGCAACGCACAAAACTTTAAAATGATACTCCCATGTTGGACTCCTCCATGTACATTCAGCATGTGCTACATTTATGCAATCATCAGAAGATGCATGGAAACATGCATAGTTGATAGTAATGCTCCATGTGGCGTTGACACAGCCAAATAGCTGGCCCTGTGCCTCCCTGTAACCACACATACTATTCTCTGTAAGCATACCTATGTGCCTGTATGTGAGATAGCTATACATCAAAACATGTTGTCTCTGTCACATATGGAGTCTCTTTAAGGGAACACAACAGATACTAACTCCAAAATGTCCTTTTGCAATGGCTACAAGCTCCTAATATCCACCATGTTGTGCTTCGAAGCACAACTACAGTTGTACATTGGTGTCAGCTGTGTAGATGTCACAAATTATCTGTTGTGCACAGCACACATCTATGAATGCACACTAGCATGATGCTCACTGCTGTTCACTGCCAGGTGATGTCTATGACACTCATACTGCAGCATATGTCACAAGGCCACATCTTATCTGTCAATGACGAGGGTCATGGTTTTAAACACATGAGAAACCACATGTTGTACAAATGCAGAACAGCTGCACTCAACACTGAGGCCACTTAGAAGCCATTGCATCACACTTGGGACATCACAGAGCTTCCCACTGGCTCACGGTTGGGATTCATGCAGTCACTCACACCCAAAGTCACACTTAGCTGAATACTCACCCCCAACTTGCTGCTGATGGGCCCTCAAGCGTCTGTCCAGCTCTGGCTGTGTCGCTGCCAAGATGCGCGCCATTAGTGGTGTCATGCTCCTGCGCGCCAACCTGCCACTCCAAGGGAGCACCCCCAGCGTCATCTCTGCCACGTTTTGGCACAGCCGGCAGATGTCATCCCACCTCTTGTGACAGTGTGTGTGCTGTCGGTTGGAGACACCCAGAGCCCGCACCTTGCGTGCAATGGCCCTCCATATCGCCTTACGCTGGTGGACCTTAAGCTGCAGGCATGGGAGACAAGAAGAGGAAGTTTCAGTGACACTGTTTTATGTACCACTGTGTGTCAGTACAGGAGCATGAAAATACATAGCACACTAATACATAAATGTTGAGCAGAGGCCATACAGCATGACACGTAGTACACTTGCATCGGATAATCCCATAGAAATGTATACATGTATGATGATGGACACAGTACATGGCCATTTCATATACATGCAGAGTGCCAGCACAGCAACCAATGTGAAAATGACCCTCATCTGTGAGTGAGCATGACATACAATACATTGGAAATGATGTGTCGGGGCTGACTCACTGTGTCCAACACTACACACCCCTCAATGTCCTTGAGCAGTGAATGGCTACATGTGTCATGGTGGTCACATTTAGGGCCATGATCTTACATTCTCACACTCTTCTCACAAGGTGTAGTCCTGTCTTGTGCAATCCTCTGGCCTAAGATAGCTCATTGAGAAATAGGGTGGTGGACAACACATATGTTTCACTCATTCCATTTAGTGATGGGTCCTTGTAACATTGGGCAGTTTCTGTGCAGGCCAGAGGGACTCACACTGGGGTTAAACGTGGGCCATCAGAGAAATCACATGCATGTAAAATATGAGAGGGTAAACAGTGCCTACAGATGCAAGACTGAACACATAATCAAATCAATAGAAGGATGACATCTCCAAATTACATTTATCTGATGTGTCATAGGAGAATTACCACCAAGAGTGTTACACTCAGGCATTGTACTCTTGTGCATAATGCACACATCACCATAGGGGCAATTTGAGAACTGTACACACACCATTCAGTACCCTCTGGACAAAATACATTTGTAATGTCACAAATGAACATGTGAAGACTTAATGGACTATGACATCACATAGCACAGGCAATGTTTGTTCAGACTTCGACTGACTCAAACCAGCAGTGTAACTGTATGGCTGCAAAAAGGGATCAGTGACATAATATCGCCGCCAAAATATCGAAGTACAAAATATAGTCTCCCTATCTACAAACAGGTAAGTACCAAAATATCGAATACAAAATATCATTTGTCAAAATATAGAATGTAAAAATATCGAATTTTTTAAATATGTTAAAAGTAACAGTAACGTAATAAAATAATAAATATAATTAATTAAAACATACTTAAAATTGTTTAACAAATGTTAAATTTAATAAATGTTATATATGTAATAACTTTAAAAAAATTTAAATCACTGTTGGATAGCGGGAGTGTAAAATTTACTAATCCCACTCCAGCGAGTGTAATAGTAGGGAGAGCGTTGGATAGCGGGAGGGTAAAAATTACTATTCCCACTCCAGAGAGTGAAACAGTAGGGAAAGTGTTGGATAGCTTAGGGGTAAAAATTACTATTCCCACTCCAAAGAGTGCAACAGTAGGGAAAGCGTTGGATAGCGTAGGGGTAAAAATTACTATTCCCACTCCAAAGAGTGCAACAGTAGGGAAAGCGTTGGATAGCGTAGGGGTAAAAATTACTATTCCCACTCTAGTGAGTGCAATAGTAGGGAAAGTGTTGGATAACGTAGGGGTAAACATTACTATTCCCACTCCAGTGAGTGCAATAGTAGGGAAAGCGTTGGATAACGTAGGGGTAAACATTACTATTCCCACTCCAGTGAGTGCAACAGTAGGGAAAGCGTTGGATAGCGGGAGGGTAAAATTACTATTCCCACTCCAGAGAGTGCAACAGTAGGGAAAGCGTTGGATAGCGTAGGGGTAAAATTACTATTCCCACTGCAGAGAGTTCAACAGTAGGAAAAGCGTTGGATAGCGTAGGGGTAAAAATTACTATTCCTACTCCAATGAGTGCAATAGTAGGGAAACTAATTATTTAATATTTAAATAAACATAAATTAATTATCAAAACCAATAAATAATTATTTACAATTAATTATCAATTGAAATTGATTTAATAATTAAATATTAATAAATTTCAAAAACATAATATTTATTAAAAATGAATTACCTATTAATAATTAATTAACAACCAATTAATTTTCAAAACCAAATATGTATTAAGTAATACAAAAAAATCCAATAAATAATTAGTTAACAAAAATTAATTATCAATACACAAAAATTATTTCAATAATTAATTGTTTACAATTAAATGACTTCCCACCCTATTCTCCTATAAACCCACAACCCACTCCACATAATAAATTAATACAATTAACATATTTATCAATTAATCAATTAATTACTATTAATTACCAAGTATTAAAATGTATTTACCAATTAATAAAAAGTATTTACCAATTAATATTTAATTAACAATAAATTAATTATCAATACCAATAAATAAAAATAATTATTTACTTAATTACAATTAAATTACTTCCCACCCTATTCCCCTATAAACCCACAACCCGCTCTGAATAATAAATTAATACAATTAACATAATTATCAATCAATCAATTAATTACTATGAATTGCCAATTTTTAAAAATTAATTACCAATTAATATTTATTTAGCAATAAATTAATAATCAATACCAATAAATAAAAATAAATATTCACATAATTACAATTAAATTACTTCCCACCCAATTCCCCTATAAACCCACAACCCGCTACAGAACTAAAACGCAAAAATAATTTAAAAACAATTATTAATTCCTAAAAATTCTTAACTTAAAATAATAATTAACCATACATTACAAAAATATTATACACTTTTAACACATACTAACATACAAAACACTTTAAAAAATTCGATATTATTAAAAAATCGATATTTTTTAAGGCCTATATTATGTACTTCGATATTTTGACTGTTGATATTACTTACCTGCAATTCGATATTATTACCCACTATAATATGTCCATTCGATATTATGTCCATTCTATATTTTGTACTCGATATTCTGTCAATTCTATATTTTGGATTCGATATTATGTCTCATTACCTGCAAAAACACTGCATGTCACTCCCATCCTTCAATGCAGTCATGGATCTGTGGAATTATGGCTACACACCCCATTGAAATGAAGTCAGCATGCTAGGCAGTGTATCACACATTTACATTAACCAGTCTCAGACAAACGTTTGTTGTATTTTGCTGAAGAAGGGCTGTAGAAGTGTCCATGTTGCCATCCTCCCCACATACTCAAATGCAATTCTTAATAGGCCATGTGGGGAGCATGCTATGGGAAAAATATGGATGCATGCACATTGACTTTCACTCACAGGCACATACTACTGCAGAGCAACATCATATGAGCATTCTGAGCACTCTCAAACTTTTATTCTGAAACACTTACCAGTACATCTGGCGCACCATACAGCCTCCCATACTGTGCAAGGACCTCTTCCACCAGGACCTCCAGCTCCTCTGTGGTGAAGGGACGGGCCCTGATGTTCTCAGTTCTTGCCATCACTGGGTCCAAAATACAGGAACAGCAGCAGTTGGTGGTGAAGAATGGCAGGCAGCAGTGTCTGAATGCAAGTGAAATGTGTGGCTCTCTCACAGAGATTTATAGGCCCCTGGGGTTGTTTCAGTGGTACTCAGCTGCTGCAATTGGTCTGCCTGGTTAGCATTTTTCAATTGTATCCAATAACCGGGACCGCGGAAGTGGAGCACGCCTACCGCGAGTTTCAAAATTGTATTTCACTACCGCGATCGTGGTTCCCATTGGCTGCAATGGCATTGGCGGTGTCACACCGCGGGGGCTAGGCGGTCTCTACCGCTATTTGGCATCTTTCAATTGTGACCAATGACCGGGCCCGCGGTAGCAGAGCACGCCTACTGCGGGTTTCAAAATTGTATTTCACTACCGCGATCGCGGTTCCCATTGCCTGCAATGGCATGGGCATTGGCGGTGGCACACCGCGGGGTCCATGCGGTCTCTACCGCAATCCTGCATCTTTCAATTGTGGCCAATGACCGGGCCTGCGGTAGCGGAGCACACCTACCACGGGTCTCAAAATTGTATTTCACTATCGTGATCACAGTTCCCATTGGCTGCAATGCCTTGGGCATTGGCGGTGGCACACCGCGGGGTCCAGGCGGTCTCTACTGCAATCCTGCATCTTTCAATTGTGGCCAATGACCGGGCCCGCGGTAGCGGAGCACGCCTACCGTGGGTTTCAAATTTGTATTTCACTACCGCGATCATGGTTCCCATTGGCTGCAATGGCATGGGCATTGGCGGTGGCACACTGCGGGGTCCATGTGGTCTCTACGGCAATCCTACATCTTTCAATTGTGGCCAGTGACCGGGCCCGTGGCAGCGGAGCATGCCTACCGCGGGTTTCAAAATTGTATTTCACTACCGCGGTTGCGGTTCCCATTGGCTGCATAGGCATGGGCATTGGTGGTGGCACACCGCGGGGTCCAGGCGGTCTCTACCGCAATCCTGCATCTTTCAATTGTGGCCAATGACCGTGATCGCCGTGGCTGAGCACGCATACCGCACCTATGGACACATTATGCTCTAGCAATGGCAATAGCCAATTTTCATCATTAAACACTATACCTTCACAATGTATTACAGCACCTGTTTGAAGAATTGAATGCTAGTGTGACATTCAACTCACTGATGCCGACACATGCCATGTCAGTGCACATGATCTCATGCATTGGCATGTACTTACTCACATGTCACCTATTATATTTGTGTGCATGTACACAGATTTGGTGTGTAATGGAGTCTCATATTTGTGAACATGTCAATGTGTGAGATGGCTAATCAATCCACAGTAATGATGGACTGACGACATAATGTGCCTATTTCACTGTGCACATTGCTGTACTGATTTTGATAGTTGATCAGCTTACACACACTGTGCTCATTGTGTAGAAAAGTTGTGCTCTGTGCAACTTAAGCAAGAAGGTGTGGCAGGTACAGCAGCTAAGTAGAAGTCAGCAGTGTTGCTGTTTCCAACATGTGCTGTGTCAACTACTCCCAGGGCTGTGGACACAAGATGTAGGAGTGTACCATTTACCATTCACCTAGTCAGATTCTGTTTTGGAGGTAGTCAGTATGTACATACTGACCACATGTACGACTACATGAGATCAAGGTGTCTCTGCATGTGACTTGTGCATTAAGCTTTTGTTACAGTCCAGTCATTGTTGGCGCTGCGTCAGTCAAGATGTAAGATGTTTGACACATCTCATAGGGGAATTAAATTGATATGTGTCCCCTTTCATATTATGTAGGAGACGACCAAATGTGCATTGTCTGTTCCCAGTGCTGGCGAACATGGAGGATGAGGACATCATAAGGAAATTTCGTCTGGATCGCCTTACCCTTCAAGATCTATGTGGTCAGTTGGAGCCCCATCTGAGGCCTCACAGAACCTATCCGACTGCTTTGACACCAACAGTTAAGGTGATGGCGGCCCTGCATCTCTTTGCAACTGGTTTGTTTCAGTACTCGGTGGCCATCGCCAGTGGGATGTCTCAACCTATGTTCAGCATGGTGCTACGTGATGTCCTGTCCGCAATGATGACATACAAGGACCGCTACATCCTCTTCCCAAGGAGACATGAATTGGCAGGTGTGAACAGTGATTTTTATGATCTTGGACACATACCTAATGTTGTTGGCGCCATTGACTGCTCACATGTTGGCCTAGTTCCACCACAGGCACGTGAGCACATCTACCGGAACAGGAAACATTTCCATTCCATTAATGTGCAAGTGGTATGCCAAGCGGATATGATTATCTCCCATGTCTGTGCCTAATTCCCCGGTTCTGCACATGACTCCTACTTACTGCGTAACAGCATCATCCCACAATTGATGGCAAATCTGCATCCGGAGCGTGCGTGGCTTGTTGGTGAGTACGCAGAGTCAAGAAGTGTGCTGTATGTGTGACATGCTGTTCTCAGCTACTGTTTATATTAGTAAATTGATCTCTGTATCTCACACCTAGGTGACTCTGCGTATCCCAACTGGCCTTGGTTGCTGAGCCCACTGAGGAATCCAAGGACCCCGGGTGAAGTCTGCTACAATGATGCACATGGGAGGACACGTCGTGTGGTGGAGCGTACTTTTGGGCTTCTGAAGTCTAGATTCCGGTGTCTGGACAAAAGCGGAGGTGCACTCCTCTACTCTCCCCAAGAGGTGTGTCAGATCATAGTTGCATGCTGCATGCTCCACAACCTGGCCTTGCGCAAAGAGATCCCCCTGCTCCTGGACGATGATGAGCAGCAGATGCCCCACCCTGCAAACCCACACAGTGAATTTATGAGTTGTCAGTGATGGTAAATGAGACAAATAGAGTAGTCACCACATTGATGTAGTCACACAATCCAACAGACTCCTGCCATCAACATGGCAATGTGGGTAAGGATAGTTAACAAAGTCAATGTCAAGGGGAACACAGGTGCCATCATGGCTGGCTCAGCGACTTGCGTTTGGATGGTGCATTGCCACGTGTTTCTCGGACGGCCCCTTGTGCGTTTGGCAGGGGGGGCCTCTGCTGCAGGCTCAGCGGTGTATGAGGAGTCATTTTGTTGCAGCTCACCCCTCTCTGTCCAGCTGAGGTGGTGGGAGTATCAGCAGGCGGACCACTGGAGGGGGGTTGAGCCATCATTTGGGCCACATGTCTGTCCCTCAGAACACCCACAAGCTGGTCCATGAGGTCCACAAGTTGGCCCATACGTGTGTACATGGACCTCAGCAGCAGGCGGAGCTCACGCACTTCTTCCACAACCTGGCCCATCTGTCCCTGGTTCTGTTCATATGCCCCAAGGACTCTTGCGATGGTGGCCAGGGCTTTGGTCTCAGTGTCCTCCTGTATTTGTCCCCCAGTTGCCCTCCCACCTGCCCTGCTGACACGGACCTGTGGCATTGGCACCCGACGCACCTGCACACTCTCCCTGGCATCCTCTGATTGTGTTGTGATATTGTTAACCACTGAGGCAGGGAGAGTGTTGCAGGCAGCAATGGTGATGGTGGTGGTGGAGGCCGCTTAGGTCGTCGTAGCAGGGGTCAGCGCTGTTGTTATTGCGGTGGTGGTGGTGGGGACAATGAGGGCCTGAGACGTGGTGCGCCCCGGCAGTCCAGATGGGCCAGGTTGTTGCTCCTCATCCGAGAAACATAGGGAGTCTGCATCCGAGAGTTCATGTTCCAGGGAGGGGGGGAGACAGGCTCTGAAGGTTGGTGGTGTTTTCTGCTGCAGTTGCTTGTGGATCTCCTGTTGAACAGAGGTTAAATGGTCATTGAAGTGCACTCCACAAGCTTGGTGTTAGACTTTTGGATGTTACATTTGATACACCAAACACTTTACATTGCAATCACTTGGTATGGCTGCAAGATAATGAGCATCATGACATGATGTTGAGGTACATACATTACTTGTCCATGTTGTGACATGTAAATTGGAACCATGTGCCACGTACAGATTGTGTGATTACAAGGACATGTCATCATCTGACAACTTGTGGCACATCAACTTTATGTAATGCGTCTTTTTTGTTTGCTCTTCATGGAATCAATTTCAGCTAAGCAAGAACTAGCCATTGTAATGTTATACATACCTTTTTCATATCATGTACTTTACTTTGTTTGTGAGATTGACCATGCATGTTTTGTGTTCATATGGGCCTTCATGCTCTGGCACCATGGCACTTACACATTGCATTCTGTGCTGTGCATGATTGTGCCATGAATTACTTTCACATGTGACTTGGTGAGTCAAAGTTTAATTTCTGTGACAATTACTTGCGCTTAGCTGTCTGCACACTGGATGTGTCTTTTGGATCTATGCCAAGTTGGCTGACATGTGAGTGCTGGTGTGGTCATATGGCTCCATGCATTTTGAGAAGGATGGCAGGGTGCATGCACTGACTGCCTACCTGTTCGGTGACACAGTGGAGGGAAATGGCTGCCACATGGTTGTGGGTGGGGGGAGTGCTCCATCCTGCTCAGCTGTGAGACAAGGGGGCCTGGTGGGAGTTGTAGTGATGGCTTCTAGTTCCTACCCACAAACACCCCTCCCTGTTAAGATGGTTACCTACCTGTAAGTTTGATGAGTGCAATGAAATGGCTACCACATGGTTGTGGGTTGGGGGAGTGCTCCATCCTGCTCAGCTGTGGGACAAGGGGGCCTGGGGGGAGTTGTAGTGATGGCTTCCTTCCCACACACACCCCTCCCTGTTCAGAAGGCTACCTAGCTGTGAAGTGGAGCAGAGCAAGGGAATAGGTTACACATGGCTCTTGGATGGGGGAGTGTTCCATCCTGCTCAGGGGTGAGACAGGAGGGCATGAAAAGGCTACCTACCTGTTAGTTTGAGGAGTGCAATGAAATGTCTGCCACATGGTTATGAGTTGGAGGAGTGTACCATCCTGCTCAGCTCTGGGACAAGGGGGCCTGGTGGGAGTTGTAGTGCTGGCTGCCACTACACATGCCCCCAAGGAAATATTGCTGGCTACCTTTGAGGTGATTCAGAGGAAGGAAATGTTAGATCTGTGAGACATGTGTTGGGAAGAGTGTGTTGTACGTAAGTGCATTTGTGTTTAGGAAGTGTAGCTTTTTAGTTGTGCAAGACAGTACATAGCAGTGTAATGGGAGACATTTGTTGGTACTTACCAGCCTCCCCTCCCCGGGTATTCCTGTGAGACTCTCTGCATGCAGTATGGTAAGCACATTCTCCTCCCATTCGTTGAATGTTAGTGGTGGAATGGGAGGGCCACCGCCAGTCCTCTGAGCCAGCTCATGGTTCTTATTGGCACGCTCTTTCACCCTGCTCTTGAGGTCATGCCACCTCCTCTTGATGTCCTTCAGGGTGCGCGGGTTGGTCCCTACTGCATTGACTTTGTTGACTATCCTTTCCCACATTTGATTTTTTTCTGGCTACTGGTGTCTGTTGGACCATGCTTCCAAACAAATGTGGTTCTACTCTGATTATCTCATCTACCATCACTGACAACTCATTGTCAGTGAATTTGGGCATCTTCTTCTGTGCCATGGTGTGTGATGTGCAAATGGGTGAAAAGTGCAGGTGTGAAGGTGGTGGTGGTGATGTGTGTGGTGTGTGTGTGGTTGTGATGGTGTGATGTGTGCTGATTTGCCTCTCCTTTGTGCTGTGGGTTTGGGCCCTTCAGTTCTGGAGTTGTGCAAAGGATTCTGTGCAGGGAAGGGGCTGGTTTTATACTCAGCTATGTGGGTGGGTCAAAATGGAGTATTCATGTCAGGTGTGTTGTCTGGGTTGACCTGGGATTTGTATTTTTTACTTGCCATGGGGATGTGCCATTGGGGTGTGTTAGATGTTTTTTGAGGCTGAGCCAGATATACAGCCACACTTGGTAGCCTTGTTGTGTGGTTGCTTTTGACCGCCATTACTCTTTCCGCGTGACTGCGGCGGTAGGAATGCAATTGTCCTTCCGCCGGATCCCCCATTCATCATTTGTTGCGATCGCGGCAGTCGGAAACAACTGATCGATCCGCTGGCACCGCCATCGCATCGTAATTTCACTTGCGGTCATAACGCTGGTCGAACGGCGGTTTTTGGTCTTTCCGCAGCAAATCCGACCGTCGCGGACGGATTTTCAGCTTTTCCGGACGTTCCCGGCGGAGTTTTGTGGAATCCGTCCTCCGCGGTCGGATTTTTCTTGCAGTGCATCCTAATCTGACCGCCGGTTTTGCTGCGGTACATGCGGACGGTTAATTTCTGCTACCACGGCGGTCGGAGTGCTTTTCCGTCTGCCATCGTAATCAGCCCCTTTGTTAGCTGTAATGCAAGGTATGAATCCCAACGAGTCTGCGGTGACCGCTTTCCTAGATGCCACCAAAGCCTTTAAGTGGGAATTTTAATTTCTGTTTTGCATCGGATGGGACTATTCAGCCCTTTTTAAGACTGGATTTGGCTCCTCTATGCACACACTGTCACAAGAGGGCGGTATAACGGGGAAATATCTTCTCCCTTTTTTATCATTAGATGCACACAGCAGGTCTGCCCGCTCTTGCCCTTACTTTTTGCCCTTGTGGTAGAGCCCTTGGCCGCTAAGCTGCGCCAATGTCACCGCGAGTATGCGCTGCGCTATCCAAACCAGACATCTATTGATCTCTCTTTATGCAGACGATAAGACCCTATTCTTGTGCAATTCTCATATTAGTCTCAATGTCGTCCTCCCAGAGTTTGTCCTCTTCGGAGGGTTGTCCAGTGAACAGATAAACTAGGAGAAGTCGCTTTTCGTCCTGGACTTACCCCTACAGTGGTGCCAGTCAGACCTCAAATATTTGGGGGACAATATCTCTTGTGACCAGGAGGAAGTCATACGCTGTAATTATGGCACAACATTGGCTGCACTTACTCACTATATTGCTTGCTGGCTTTCTCTGCCTCTGTCACTGGAAAGCCACATTGCCTTAATGAAAATGGTGTTACTGCCTAAATTCCTATATCTATTCCTACACAAACCCCTCCCACTATGCCGCTCCTTTTTTCAAGCGCTAAAGACTGAAATGATAAGGTTAGCGTGGGCTGCAGGCTTGCAGTGCTGTGTTCTGCATTTATATGTGAATATGCCCCTCGGTAGGTACATGTCACCATTTGCAGCTCTACTACCATGTGGGGTGCTGCCTTACACATATCACTCCATAACTGCCTGCCATGTCAGTCCATTGGTGATGGCCATGCTCAATGTATGTGCTGTAGACACATGAGAGTCAATGTCTGATCAGGGTGCCATCACTGTGTGGCAGTAAATCGGCTGCTAGAACCAAATTGGGAACAGCTAGAGGATGAACACAAACAAGTGCATGGGTCAGATCAGAATGATGCGTGTCACCCTGCAGATAACCAACTCTGGTCCTGATGGAATGGGGTGAACATCAGTGATTGTAATCTGACTAGTATGATAGGGCCCATCCACTCAGAGTAGGCACATAGTGGTAGTGGGAACAATGCTGAGATCCAGTCATCTGAAAGGGAAATGCAGTGCTATTTGCAATCCATACCTTTGCGTAACAGGTGTCCTATGCATCAATGAGGAGCTGAAAGTGAAGTGTATTGCACCCTGATTGGCAACTGGATTACTCATTTCAACATGTAGGCGAGATCAGCAATAGCTTTCTCCATCTCATTGCAGAGGATTAACCCTCACCTCCTGACCAGTACCCTGTCCCAGACTTCAGCAATGATGTGAATGATGACAACCTGCACAGCATCGACCAGGACACCCTCCAAGAACTCCTGGACTCCATTGGGATACCCTCTCCGGACAGGGGAGTGTTAACAGCATTGTGGGGTCTCCACATTCCCTGCCTTACAACCAACAGGCACCACCCCACCCAGAACCCTGGACTCCAAGGAGCCACTGATTACCTTCCAAGGTACCGCGGTAGGAGTCTAGTGGGAGTTGGTAGAGAAGGTGCAAGCAGGGATTTGGACCAAAGCAGCCACCCTAGGGGGAGTCCGTGCATGCCTCAGTCCCAATAGAGGCACCTTCTCTCTGCTCAGTGGCCTCCAGCAGTCCCTTGCTGACATCGCTGGTGTCATAAGGCAGAGGCATGAACAAATGCCCTGCCAAAGTGGTACCAGCTAGGTGGCCAACCAGCTGAGGGCAATAAGAAACATCTTGGAGTCTATGGAGCAAAAGCAGAGCTTCCACTTTGCTGCCATGCCTGCCTTCCATCGCAACGTTGCTGCTGTGTTTCAAAACCAGCAGATCCTCCTCACTGCTGTGGTGCCTCATGTGTTGGCACAGATGAATGCTGCTGCAGGCAAGGAATCCACATATTCCGCTCCTGATATGTGTGTATGCCTCCCTTTGAGGAGGAAGATGTGGGCAGCACCTCTTTCAAATGAAAAAACGTTTTTGGTAGCAGTCATAGGTGCCACATACCCAGTATCTCCTATGCCCTGTGCTTATAAACATGGCAGGGAAAATCAGCTGACACTGTCCTCATTTTGATTTCGACCTGTTCACCTTGATCATTTGTGGACTGTCAAAATGGCCTATCCTCCCTCATGACATTGTGGTCATCCTCCTCACTGAATCACTCCTCTCCTCCACATGTCCCATGACATGTTCCCCACATGGACTTTGTCTGGACATCCACTGGCTCAAAACATCTTTTGGGTTGTTGTCCAATGAACTTTACCTGTGAGCCACTTCATCATTTGCCCATGTACATAAATGCACCTAGTACTACCTGTGTGTTGTCCGTCTATTGAAGTAACGACCAAGTTGACCATTGTGCATTCTAGGAGGCAAAGACACCAGCTACTTGCCAAGGGACATGTGTTGTTTGGAGTCTGGGACAGTGTTAGGCAATGAGAGTGAAACATATTTGGTGACCTCTATGTGTGTTTTGACTAGCAAGTGGTTACCCAAGGTTGCAAGCATGAAGTTCAATTGGTGTCATGCAGTCAATGTTAATGGTGAATGAAGTCCTACCACAAGTGCCAGGTCTACCCATGGATACTATCAAGCAAACAACGTTGGGCTGACAAGTAAAAACTGCCTGTGTTAGTGTTACGGGGCAGCCATGAGTGTCTGAATCCAAAAACCTACAATTTGGTCAAATGTATTGACGACAACATCCCTCTAAAGCATGTTGCATGATGTATCCACACAGATAAATTGTTTGTGAAAACGTGTTGCACTATGTGCCATTTCCATCATGATTGCCACGTGCACTGCTCAACAATGTCTGTAGATAGACAATGTGAAGCCATTGCCAACCTTACAGATCCCTGCCCATAGGTAAGACACCTACACACACATGGTGGAAACACTGCTAGCAAAGACAAATGCATGTGCATAACATTACCTGAGCACACATGCAAAATCCCACACAGTAAATCATGATGTAGACCTGTACGTAGCAAACAATGACATTTAGGGGCATATGTACAAGCACCTATCACCATCACAACGTCACTTTTAGTGATGTTGTGTTGGCGATAGGGACCTCGCCTTAATCAGGCTGCCTTATAAATAAGACACCCTTTCACGCCATGCTTAGCGTGAAAGGGGTAGGCAGTGGGTGTTGTGGTGGGTGTTCCACCACAACACCCATTGATTTTGACGCTGCCCGCTATTTACAAGGGCAGCGTAAATAGGAGGCAGCGCCATAACTAAGACCAGGGAATACCTGGTCTTAAGTTGGCCAAACGAGGAGAAATGCTTGATTTCTCCTCGGTTTTGCTTTTTCCATGTGTGTTGCCTTGTGCAGGAAGGTTCCCCTTCCTGCACATAAACAATCTTTAAAAATCAAATACAGTTTGTGACTTCCATGTGTGCTGCATTAAGCAACACACATAGAAGTGACAAAATGACATTTAAAGATTGTTTATGTACAGGAAGGGGGACCTTTCTGCACATAAACAATCTTTCCCCTGCACGCAGACACCCTTGCAAAATGGTGCAAGGGTGCCTGCATTGGCGCTACACTGCTAAGTGTAGTGCCAGCGCAGGGAGAAATGCAAGGCTGCACCATATTCTCCTAAATATATTGCAGCCTTGCATTTCTAAAGTGGTGGAGTGAGGCGTTAAGCCATGACGTCTAACGCCTCACTCCGCCACTTCAGTTGTAAATTTCCCCCTTCAGTAGAAATCTTAAAAGCTATAAAACCACCTACCCTACACTAACTAACTAATCTTATCTAAACTTCAATATCTTATCCTGCATACTATTTAAAGCTACCTTAACTTAACCTATCTTACTCTACACATTTAGCACACCTTGATAAACATCACCACCCTTAAGACATGTCTTCACACAAGAACAACAGAAACTACACCTGAACAATAGGACTCTCACAACTGGTAACCACTCCCACTCATTTAGCTGGGCACACACTCGACGGACTATTCACTAACAATAAACACATTTCTCTAACACACGTTCTCCCTTTACCCTGGACAGACCATTCTGCGGTCTTTTTCAAAATTAGCATTGACTACAGTATCCACAATAACATCAGTACCCTTCACCTGAGCCACTTTAAAGCCTGGGGTAGTATCACTCCTGAAGACCTAAAACTGCATCTGTTGTCCACCTATCAAAACTTACCAGAAAATCCAGAACAAGCAGCACTGCACTACACACAATGGCTCCACTCTGCCATTAATACTCTAGTACCACTGAAAAACGTCTCTAAAAACAGAAAAACCCCCTCCTCCCCTTGGTTCTCGGAGGTACTAAGGCTGGAGAAACAAAAATGCAGAAACTCCGAACGTCATTGGAGGCGCAATTACGATAGTACTATGAAAACACGATATGAGGAAGCCCTATCCAAATACAAACATCTTCTAATCGCAGAAAAAAGTAAATACTACCTTAATCAAATTGAAACAGCGCAAGATTCTGTGAAACAGCTTTTCAAGGTAATCACTAAGCTTTCAGGACCAGACACTAGCTCCCTTATACCCCCTACACAATATTTCTGTAATTCTCTCGCTACGTTCTTCCAAGAAAAAGTCACTGATATCTACTCCAACTTCTCTACCCTTTCTTCCGCAAACCTCCAAAACATCACCACTAATGATGACTCTTATACTTCTAACATTACACCTACTCACATCTCCGATCTTGCTTCTTT
The DNA here is from genome assembly GCA_963921515.1 of Calotriton arnoldi. Classification (NCBI taxonomy): domain Eukaryota; kingdom Metazoa; phylum Chordata; class Amphibia; order Caudata; family Salamandridae; genus Calotriton; species Calotriton arnoldi. The sequence continues at coordinate 806,642 of CAWUFW010008722.1, read as the reverse complement.
CTCAGAATTTAATCAGGTCACAACAGAACACATCACTGACCTTATATCCTCTATTAAATCTGGTTCCCCTGACGACCCATGCCCCCCTTCCATAATAAAACTTATGCCAGAGATCATAGGCCCTGAACTCGCCAACATCTGCAACTCAATGTTCATAACAGGAATATATCCTTCCATATGGAAGGAAACCATTATCAAACCACTGCTAAAAAAATCTAATCTTGATCCTACAGACATTAAGAACTATAGACCTATTGCAGGCCTCCCCTTCCCTGCAAAGATCATCGAAAAAGTAATGAATACCCAGCTGGCCAGCTATGTTGAAAACAATAACTTCCTGGATGACACCCAATTCGGCTTCAGGAAGTGCCACAGCACTGAAACCGCCCTCATCAAGACATCTGACGAAATTAGGATGATTCTTGACGAGGGAGGTGCGGCAGTCCTGGTACTGCTGGATCTCTCGGCTGCGTTTGACACGGTCGATCACTCCACTCTACTCGACCGTGTCACAGCCATAGGCATTAAAGACAAGGCTAAGACCCTTCTTACATCCTTTCTGTCCAACCGTACACAACGTGTAAAGTTCGGCGATTTTAACTCCCCTCCCTTCTCTTTGCCTTGCGGGGTCCCTCAGGGATCCTCGCTAAGCCCGACCCTGTTCAATATATATGTGTCGGACTTGGCTAGAATCATCAAGTCCCACAATCTACGTCTGACGTCCTATGCAGACGACACTCAGATTGTGTTGGAGATCCATAATAATGGCAAATCAGTCTCGGATAACTTTAAAGAAGGTATGTGCGCCATCAGCTCCTGGATGGCGCACAATTGCTTAAAATTGAATTCCGAAAAGACGGAGGTGATTATCTTTGGAAAACTCTCCCCCAGCTGGTCTCCTTCCTGGTGGCCTTCAGAGATGGGCCCACCTCCACCCCCTGTCTCTAAAGTCAGAAATCTGGGAGTTATGTTTGATGACAAACTTTCTTTCAAACAACACGTCAATTCGGTTGTTTCTTCTTCCTTTTTATCATCAGGATGATAAAGAAACTTCTGCCCTACCTTCCTTCCAATGCAGGCAAAACTCTCGTCAGCACACTCGTCATGTCTAAGATAGACTATTGCAATGGCTTACTATTCAATGCCCAGGAAGGTGTCCTACATAAATTGCAGATGGTACAAAACGCGGCAGCAAGAATTCTTACAGGCACTCCTAAGTTTAAACCTATCGCCAAGGAACTCCGTCAGTTACACTGGCTGCCCATCAAAAGTAGAACAAAGTTCAAGGCCCTCTGCCTTGCTTACAAGGCTATTCATAATACAGGACCTAAATTTCTCAGACAAAATCTTCACCCTTACAGACCCATAAGATCATTACGATCTTCAGCATCCTGTTTGCTGACTGTACCTAGAACAAAAAAGGCCACCTGGGGGGACAGAAGATTCACGGTCGCTACTGCCAAACTCTGGAACACGCTCCCTCTACAGCTCAAAACCATACCTACTTTGCTATCCTTCCGTAAACAACTAAAAACTTGGTTATTCAATCAATAAACATCTCCCCTTTGCCTTCGCCACTCAGCAATCCTCAGCGCCGAGACACCTAAGGGTATTTGCGCGCTTAATAAATTGCCTAAATAAATAACATCAACTAACTACACATAGAATCCTAAAAACCATATTTCTTTTGTATTTTTTAAAAATGTATTTTTTTGGTATTTTTTATACACATATAAAACACATCAACCCCCACCCCTAAAAACACACAAAGTACCTACCCACCAAAATTCTAACCCACCCCTACAAAACCCCTGAAAACTCTAGCCCTACACTAACGAGCCTAAACTAAGCTATAAAAACAGTATGTACAGCATTAAAACTATATACAGGGAGAAGAGCAAAAGGCTCCCTGCGGCTATTGTCACTTGGATCTTCCCACTGCCTGTTTGTGTTCATGGAGGAGTGTCAAAGCCTGGTTCATTTTATTCTCTAAAACAGCCAGCTGCAACTTCAAATTGGAAAGGTCCTTCTTGATGTCCAGATCTAAAGAGCTAGGATCTCCTATGGCCTGAGGTGTGGGGCAGGTGATTGGGATGGTCCACTGGTGGAGGTGCTGGGTACTGGTGCCTTGGGGGTACTTTTGTTGAAATGTCCTTTTTTGCCAGAGCTCCCCTTGTCAAGTGTTGGTGGGCCAAGCGGAGAGCTTGTCCACTTGCCCCGAGTCTTCTCTTCCTTATAATGCTTCCTCATGACCATGAGCGCCTTAGCGACTCTCCTGAGGTGGAAGTAGCGCTCCTTTCATAGGCTATTCTTTCTCAGCTTCTCTGGGATCACGTTGCCTGTTTAAACCAAATGAATGACTGTCAGTCAAAGGATGACTAGGAACATGTACAAAGATCATGAAACAATATTAATTTTGCAACATCTAAGATAGCAGTCCCTAAATTCATCTTGCAGCTTAGAATGAGATTACACATGCCTATTATCTATCACTTCAGATTTACTAAGGCCAAATTATGAAGGCAGGGCAATTATTGCACAATGCAATTGCAACACCTTCGCACATCTAGGTATGACCATGTCAGTGCTTAGTATGCTTGTGAACAATGCTGTTCGGTACCCATGGAATAGGACACATGGCATCTTTACAGAACATTAATGTGCCTTCTGTATACTGCAATGGCCTTTAGGCCATAAGCACTTGCACATTAGGATGTGCAATGTCTGCAAAGTACATGCTGTGTCTCACAACGTAGTGTAACTGATATGGCAAGGACCCATATCACAACACATTTTTAACATTACTGAACACTTGCAGGTATGACATGCTACAAAAGATGTTGGATAAGTAACTCACATTACACACACACAGAGGCATGTGAAACCTCTCCTATCTAAACTGTTGTAAGCCCATGCTGGACCATGCCACCCCTCATTACATGCTCCCAAATCATAGCATGTGCAACTGACATGCATTCCGAATTCTTTACTGCCATTTTTAGATGTGTATCCACTACCACATTTTTTCACATAGTCTGCCAGTGTGATCATGGCTTTCCTGTCAAGCCTCTATCATGTGATCTATCACAGATTGGCAATGTATTCTCCTTGACACTAGTCAGAGGCTGATACACATGCAACACTTAACATCCACTTTTCCTGACCTATTAATCATCATTCAAACGTTTATCTGTGATAGGGATGCACATTGAATCTGGCAAGTCACACAGCATCTGACATCACACTGAATCCTTGTACTACACATTTAGCATTGATAAAGGTGCTCACCAGTGAAGTTGGGGTCCTTAAATGTATCCACCTCACCACATGTGTATGCTGGGGGTCCAGCTACACGACAAAACATGTAAAACACATCAGTAGCCTTCAAACACATACTTGATATTTAACAGAAGCACAGTACATATGCATAACTATTGACTATGTAACCATTCAGGTTGTAAGAAATCAAATAAAACAGCTGACATGCCTGGATGATGCACATCGGTAACACAGGCTGAAATGTACATACATGTAATGTGCCATAACATGCACCTGTTGACTACTTTGCGGAACCAGTAATTAACCACATCACTACTATATTTCGCTACTAGTTGACTTTGATGATTCTCTGCACCTTCAAAACTCACATCTCATACTAAGAAAGCCATTGCAATACCAAGGCTTTCTTACATTTGGACACCAGGAAATGCGTGCGCTATGTACATCACACATCATGCACACTTATTTCTTAAGTTAGTTGAGTTCTGTACCTGTCAGTTTTGCAGAGTACCAGATATTGACCGACAGGTTCCATGCATCCCTAAGAGTTTTTAATAGCAAAATTGAACAATAACATGTATAGGATAGGTTGAGATGTGTTATATTGAGGCTGGCATATCCTTGGATACAGAACAATGTGAGTGGGCTCCCCTCTGACATACATTGGGCCTCTCATATAAAAGGCATGCCCAATGGGAGTCTCAAATGTAAGGACAGCTTCTGTGGCTCTGACCTCAAAAACACCTCCATGAGGCCATGCAAAGGCATCATGCAGGATTTGACATGCATTCAGAGGTATGGAGTCAGGTAAGCCAGTGCAAAGCACAGCATAGACATAGTGGACATCAATGAGCCATGGGATTGACATGTGTACACACTGACTAGAGACAGGAAATCCCTTCTTTCAAAGGCTGTTTGGACGCATCATTTCACATGATGTTGAATTAGTGAGGCTCATTGATACTATTGAATGCACACACATGGACTCATTTAGCAGTTGTTGCCACTGGGCAGCACTGGATGTCACCTGGCTGCACTGACCAGCATCCAAAGTGAAGGGGTGGAATGTGCCATATTGCTAACATGCAGCACATCCATGGTTTGTCCGCATAAATACCATCATATGGTAATAACCTGTACCAACACCCCCCTTGCACCATGGTGCGTGTGTCAGCATTGTGTGCTCAAATAACGTAATGCTTTAAGGGACAAATTCCTGCACCAAAAGCAAGCAGTCTGTGCAATTTCCTCCTTCTATGTGTCCTGCGGAATGCAGGACACATAGCGATTGGACATAACAAAGAGACTTGAATATGAATCCTCATTTTACCTCCCCTTGGATGCACACTATTTAGACATAGTCTCATGGTCCTGAACAATGAATGTGTGAGATATTAATTGTTGCTGCATGGGAAAGGCCACTGCAAGGCCCACGGTACACATCCTTAACATAAGGTGAATGAATGCTGCACTTTGCTGTGGCTTGCCTTACTGCATACCTATGAGGCCATGCAATGGAATGCAGACAGAGTTTGCATTGCCTCATTGATATGAGTTATAGAGCTGCTCCACCAGAGCATCATGACCATTGATGGCCCATCAGTACAGTTCACTGATACATGTGGCCCACAGTGGCGTAGGCGATCCAGACATGTGTGACTTGTAGGATTGTAGGATTGTGTTGCACATATGCCATGTAGTATGGCGCAAGTATGTAGGCCCACACCAACAACGTATGCACTGTCTCATTCAGCCCAAGAGTATTATGTCAAAGTTTTCCAACATCATTGACTGTCATGTGGTCTGTCATGTGCTTGATCTCTACTTACAAACCAATAGGGCATTCCCATAAGTTCCAAACTGGAAGCGCTCATTAATGGTGAAATGCCCTAAGATAAAGAAATCATGAGCACTGCCCTGGTACTTTGCGAGGACATTGAAGAAGAGGCCCATATGGCCCTCGATTGCCTGCACCTTCATGGCATTGGTGTGCTTCCTATTGTGGAACGGGTGTGATGTAGCCACTGGAGGAACAAGTTGCACATGGGTGCATCCATTGCCCCAACAAATGTGGAAATCCTGCAATGGCAGAGAAGCCTTGATTGTTTTCCTGTTGTTGATGCATTCTGTTGGGGAAGAAGAGGTACTGGAATGTGAGGCTCATTATGGTATCCAGGATGGACTGGAGGAATTTAGAGAAGGATGGCTGGGATACTCCTTCCACTCTGACTGTGGCGGGTTGGAAAGTTCCTGACGCCAACATGTGTAGGACAGCCAATAGCTTGGGCTGTGGAGGGATGTTGGTGCACTGCTGCGATGTTGGCTGCAGGTTTGGCGCAATCTGGTGCAGGAGGTGGACAATGGACTCCTTCCTGAGCCTGTAATGCGCAATCAACTCCTCCTCCCTGAGGTCAATGAGGGTAATCCTCTAGCTGTATGTCTGCTCCCTTTTCCTGTGCTGCCTCCATGGTGATGGTGGTGATGATGGTGAAGGTGGTGGTGGTGATGTGCCGGTGGTGTTATGTTCCATATAGGTACCCCAATATAGGCTCAGGAAGCATCCTACCCTTTCACCTATATTCTCCCCTACCACTACACTACATAACGGTTCTTGAGACTGACCTTTTACCTAGTTACGGTACTGCTAACAGGACATGGGGTTTTCCCTGAATACTAGCCTCATCCACTATGCATTAGGATTCTTGGAAACTCAGCAGGACTACCATCTCTTGCATAATAACTATGCATAAGGGTCATTCCTTCCGTCATCCTAAGTCCGACATGACACAGCAAGGTAGAACCTCTGAGGGTACCACTTTAGGGTATATAAACACCATATCCTTGCTGAGGCAGGAAGAGGAGAAAAGGACTTCCATGCTGACACACCGACGCAAGACGCTGAGGTTCCTGCACGCAGACACTCCAGCTCGCAGTGGGCTGACATCCCTTACGGGGTGTCCATCTCGAGACCAAGACGGGGTCCCACAGTCTCTCACTTCAGGTAATGGAGTTGACTTTATCCTAGAGGGATTCTTGGCAACACACCCACATACATGCTAGGTACACTTAGGTACATCTAGTTAGGGTCGCATCGTAGGAGTACGCATTTTTACTGTCATGTATTTTAATACGTGCCTGTATTCATTGTCTTAGCACTATGGTAGAAATCTACCATCCTTTTACTCTGTTGGTGCTCATAATCGTTTATATCTGTTTCTGTCTGATGGTTGCTTCAGCATACCTATTTTACACTAGAATGACGCTGGTTCAATAAATGCTTATTGAAAAACATCCCCACCGATTTAATCTGTGCATCTCTCTGAGACAAAGTGAGCACGAGTGACTGAGCGAAAAGTAATGCACTGTTTCCTTGATCCCTGATGGGACAGAGTTGTCATGTTCGATAGTTGCCAAGAACTATTCTCTCTTTGGTAAGAGGGGTTTCTAGTGGTACTGTGAGCTAGCTGGTATACAGGCAAACATACCCGGTAGGGGTGTCTAGAATCAGTGTGGACACCAATCCTACAGTCTATGTTGTCTAAATGTGCAGATCCTATATAGGTTTATAGGAACTACACGACAATGGTGGTGGTCTTCCTTGTGCTCCGAGCTGCAGTAAGGGTAAGTTCATGGTGCCATCGAGCTTGCCAGAGTTATTTGGGTATGTTCTGCTTTTATGCTTGTGGACATGCATCATTTTTAGGCCTGCTTTTCCGTAGCAGTAAAAATCTGCCGATATTTGGACTCTGCACCTCTTTTGCCAAAGTAGCGCCATTTTCCAAAATTGTTGCAAATATGGCTGCGTCAGTTCTGCTAGCTTTTTCAGGGGGAGTGCCTACCTTACATATCATTAGCGATAACTATCGCAACCCGGATCTGGTACTAAGATAAATAGGTGCAGCGTCATAAAATTGACACTCTGGCAGTGATAACTCTTTATAAATATGCTCCAGAATTAGTTTTTGTCAGTCTAACAAAAAGAATGAGCCACTTATGGCGTTCTCAGATGATTTGACCCCTGAAGTTCTTGCTGCATAATAGGATCACAGGGTGCAATCAAATCAGCTGGAACTATTTTAAGAAACGTCCTGAAAGATTTTGATTTTGTACTTAATGACACATTTTGTGATGCTCCAGAGCTCCACAAATCCTGGGAGTCAACAAGAATGCCTGATATTGTCTTAACAATTTTAATATCATTGTTTAATATCACCAAAACAAAACTGTTACAAACTAAAGTTCTTGAGTTCAGAACAAAAGCCAACAACATTGATGATGGCTTTGAAGATATAAGCGAAGAAGTGGAAGACAATCCCATGAACCAACAGACTTATGCTGTGCAAATGTACTGTCTTTTCCAAATCATGTTTTATGAATTACATCACGGCAAAAAGAAAACTCTGCTACACATGATGACTGCCCACGCAACCTACGACAAGTGTGAAAGTAGAGAGCTAATCACTTCAACTAATAGGATTTGTGTATCAACAAGTTATAATGACATAGTATGGAGCAGGAACTTGCTAGTAAATCATGCTGTAAAATCTTGTGAATCCGACAGCACACCACTTCCAAGTCACTTTAACAGGAAAGGATTTATAATTGCTGCTCTTGATAGTTTTGATTTTGAAGGAAGCTCTTCTTTGCCTGGAACATCCAGCACACATGATACGGCCATGGTGCTTTTCCAAAACTGTACCAATGAAGTAGCTGTTGGAAAACAAGCCATTAAAACGTCCCAGTCTACTAGAAAGTTTCAAAGTGTCGAAGGACATGGATCTACTTCTACCTGATTCTGCGGTCCACAAAACTGATTTAACTGAATTTATCATATGGCTTATCCGGTACAGGCTGAAGGATGAAGAGAAGTCAGCTTCTCCGTTGGCTGGAATTCATGCTCTGACCTCCCAGAATACCGTCCCACTGAAGAAGGTTGGTTTTTTATCAGTAATACCATCTTCAGTCACAAACTACACAACAGTATACACAGCTCTAAAGAAATTCAAAAATGAGCGTGCTCAGTATGAAGACTTGCCTATCCTGCCAATTTTCTGCAATGAAGGTGTTTTCTGTATTGTGGCTGACATTTTTAGGAGCAATCCAGTAGAAGTTGATGATCTTTATCCAATGATGGGTGTTTTCCACATGCCAAAAGTTGTGTTGCGGTGTGGAGGAAGTTATCTCAGTGGATATGGCATGAAGCACTTATTGAGGCTGAAGTATTTGGAAGCAAAACCATCCAGTCAGTATAGAGTGGAACTCATTATGTTCGTTTGTTATAAGGTATGCTTATCATATATGAGGCTATAGAAACATTGCGTTGGAATGCTTTCTGGAGCAAGAATAACAAATTAGGTTTTGCATATCTTATCCCAGAAGTGAACAAGGCACAGGGTGCACTTCATTTAAAAGACATAATGCAAAGCCAGGCAATGTCCAATACACTTAATTCAAAATCACGTTCATAGAGTTTGTCAAAGAATGTGAAGAAAAATTAGAACTTTGCAAGTACTGGGTAAGTTGTGGATCAAGTTTGGATAAAATCCAGGGGAAAATAGTTAGCTTCATCTGGACGTCTAGAGGGGCCACATTGTCTTGGAAAAAGCTTAGACGTAGGCTAGAAAAGGGCGGATTGGCCCTCCCAGACCTAAATATATACTGTATGGCAGTCCAGTTCAAGAAATTCCGGGTATTATTAGGGAAACCTAATAATTCTGCCTGGGGAATGCTGCTGGGGGAAATGTAAAGGGAGGAGGGTGCTGACAGGTTTTTGTATAAATTTGGTGGTCCAAAGTTTTTTAAGAAGATACGACTGAAAGTCCTAAAGTCTGCACTCTATCTTTGGTGCAAGGTGAGGAGAAAGATTGGTATTGGATACTATTCGGACTTTGCACCTATTTGGGACTCCCCTGGAGCCCCAGAATGCATGAAAGATGTACTGAGTCTTCCATTATGACAGGCAGGGATGGCCACCTGGGGAGATGTGATGTCAGAGCAAGGAATACTACCTTGGGAAGTTTTGAGAGCCAAAGTTGGGTACAAACTATCCAGGTTTGAATATGTACAACTTTCTTCTTGGCTGGCGACCTCGAAATTAGAGACAAGGGGAGACTGGGATTTTGAGTTCACCCTTCAGGATATAAGACCAAAGAAAAAGGAGATCGCCTTATGGTACTGGAAATTCCTGAAAGCAGATGATAAGAACTTAAAGGCACCATATGCGGTGTGGGGAGACACTTTTCAAGGGGAGCATTTACAAACAATCTGGTGTGACTCCTTGAAGTTATTATATTCAACTGTCAAGCCTGCAAATCTAAAGTGTAAGCACTTTTTCACAATCAATAGATTATACTGGGCACCCACAAAGATTGCTAAGTTTACCCCATCATACATTCCAAGGTGCAGAAGATGTGGCCTTTTAAAAGCCAACGATGAACACATTTTCTTATTATGCCCCAGAATAAGTCATTCTGGAGTGGTATAGAGTCCATCTTTAAAGATATTTTTGGGGTAACTATAACTGGAAACTCAGCTTTAGTATTACTGGGTGTAGATAGTACTACATGTAGAGTACTAAGCAGACATTAGTTATGTCTTCTGTTTTATTTGATACTTATAGCGCGGAGAGAAATCCGTAACCTGTGGGCTGATCCCTCCCCCCCCCAAAAACATCAGACTGGATCAAAGCTGCTACCTGGGTATGGCGTTTGGATCTGAATTGTAAAACTGGGAATTCACCTGAGATATCGGCAGAATTTTCCAGATGGAGAGGAATTTAGGCTGATTTTTTTTGTCTTTTTTCCCCAATCTGGAGTACCTATGATTACACCAAGGCACCACCCGTGGTGAAGGCCCCCCTGGAATTAAGAGCATTAGAGCTAAGAGCAAATGGAGCAGATCGGAAGGCGCACAGTTAGAGTGGTTGGATATTTGCAGACGCTGCGATGATATGAGGACAAAGATTTTTTTTTTAAAAAGGCACAGGGTGTACTTCATTTAAAAGACATAATGCAAAGCCAGGAAATGTTCAATACACTCAGTTCAAAATCAGAAAACCTGAAGACCAAGTTCTCAAATTTTGTCAAAGAATATGAAGAAAAATCAGAACTTTGCAAGTACTAGGAAAAATGTTTTACACAGGATGGCTCTAATGAAAAACTTGGTACATGCTGTTCGGGAAGGTCATTGGGAGCTGCACGTGAAGACTATGGAGCAGTGGCGTAGCTAGGCACTCTGCCGCCCGTGGCGGTCACTGCCTTTTGCCGCGCGCTGAAGAGCGCGGGGGGTGCTGGCGATGATTTTAGCCGCCGCCCCCTCCGCCCCCCCCTTGCTACGCCAGTGCTATGGAGTCACTGATTTCTGTGTTTCACAAATTTGATTGTATAAACTACCTGAGATATGGGTCCTGGTATTTGGGAAGACTGAAGAAGCTAGAGGTGGAAAAACCATGCCTCTACAGAAAATTAACGTAAGACTTTTTGTTGTGAAAGAAAAAGAGAGAAGATCCAATGCTATGGCTCTAGATATGAAACTGGAACAGGCGATCCAGAGATCGCAGAAAAGCTTCAAGGGAATTGTTGGTCAGATACGTAAAAGTGAATATGTTGCTCAATGACAGCTAGTTTACCATGAAGTCCTTTCTATGTGCAATGTTTTCAGAGAGATGACAAATTCAAAATCAATGGAGCATCATGAAAATATTCCTCACCACAAACTTGTGGGAAAGAGAAGGGAGTGTTTTAATAAACAGCAGCAAGGAAATCCTTTTGAAATGACTGAGCCTGTGTGACTACACAACTTCATTACCAAACAATATGTGGATGTGGGAGGGCAGGCCGGATAAACAGACGCGGAGGCTGTATATACTTCTTAATGTTGATGGTTTTATTTGGGTCTCTCGAGCTCTCATTTACAGGTGGGATATTTGTATGTCCTTCGGGCCTTCCTCCTCTTTCCGGTGGTCTTGCTTCCTCCATCTCGCCATCTCCCATTTCAGATGGTTTCCCCGGAGGCTCGGAAAGGGGAAGAGATAGGAGCAGTCAGTAACCGAGCTTTATAAGGGTAAGAGAATCGTGCACCCTTCACCTCACCCGTCCGGTGTCGCAGGGAAAAGAAAGTGGGGTTTTCCACAGGAAAGAAATAAGGAAAGACAAATCCCGGAATACTTCTTCCTAGGTTTGTTTTATACTCCAGTCATAACTCCGAATTCCTATAACAGTAGGACCACCGACTATGTCAGGGTGATTGACGGCGGGCACTTCGTATATCCCGTCCTTGTCTGTGCCCCTTGTGCCTTAAATCAGGATTATGCAGGGTCTCTCAGAAGGTGCATAGTGAGGGTGATAAACATTCAATATTTAGTGCCAGTGTTCGTGCTCCTCCCCCTCCCAATGCTCTTGTTCTCGCCCAGCTATACACACGTCCCGTCAGCACTCACCTGCTGCACCACAACTCTCCTGAGTTGCGGCCGCTCTCCTGTATCCTCCAGAGGACACCAACACTCCTCGCTCCACCGCTTGTCTTCTCCCTCGATTTTGACTTCCTCTTGCGGTCCTTCTTCGGGCTCTCTCTGCCGGTCTGCTCCGATCGCGTTGTCTCCGTCCCTCCTGCTTGCTTTCGGGTCTCTCTCCATGCTGTCCTTTTTCTCTCTCTCTCCAAAGGTCCTTCCGGGGTCAGCTCCACCTCCGGCTGCAGAGTTACACCACTGCCTCTCCCCCTGCGATGACACATGACACAGGGGCGGGTTTATCTCCTGACATTGGACGGTTTCTTTGTTGTGTATCCGGGTCCCATTCAGCCTTTGGTTGCCGGATCGTGGACTTTTATCCTGATGTGTAGATACGTTTCGGGGACCGGGTTGGAGTATCTCACACCCCCCTTCACTAGCTGTCTTTCTAGTAGTTTTATTTACCTGTGGATACCTGGATAGGAAATCCACGTTGACTTGCTCTATCCCTTTTCGATGTTGGGTGTGAAACCGATATGGCTGTAGGGCCAGAAACGACCTTAGTATCCTCTCGTTATTGCCTTTGTTACGGACTAACCATTGCAGGGGGGCGTGATCAGTGAATAATATGAATTCTTGTCCCTCCAAATAGTATTGCACGGTGTCAATGGCCCATTTGCTTCTTTTTCTATGACGGCATAGTTCTTCTCCCTAGGAAACAGTTTACGACTTATGAATAAGATGGGTCTTTCGTCTCCCTGGGGTGTCCTTTGGGATAATACCGCCCCAAGACCCCTGTCTGAGGCATCAGTTTGCAGAATGAAAGGACGTGAATAATCAGGGCTTGACAGGACAGGTTTGGAAGTTATGGAGGTTTTTAAGGATTCAAAGGCTTGGAGCAGATCATGAGAGGGATGCCGCAATACAGCTTCTGTTTTTACGGATTTCTGTAGTAAATCCATCAGAGGAGCAGCTGTTTGGGAAAAGTGAGGGATGAACCTTCGGTAGTAACCCAGAATGCCCAAAAAGGCTCGGAGATCACGTTTTGTCTTGGGAAAAGAAATCTGGGAAATAGCCGTTATCTTGTTGTTCTGGGGTTTGATAACACCTTCCCCTAGCAAATATCCCAGATAGTGGACCATTTGTGCCGCCAGGTGACTTTTGGCGGTGTTGATCTTTAGACCGTGAAACCCCAAGGCTTATATCACTGCATATAGGTGTTCTAAATGTTGTTCCCACATGTCACTATAGATCATGATGTCATCTATATAGGCCGCAGAGTACTTTTCATGTGGTTGGAGGATTATATTCATAGCTCTCTGAAAGGTTGCTGGGAATCCGTGCAACCCGAAAGGCAACACTGTAAATTAATATAGCCCGTCCGGGGTGGACAAGGCCGTTTTCTCCTTGTCCTGGTCTCTCTGCGTGATTTGCCAATACCCTTTGCACAAATCCAGGGTACTGATGTACTTTGCCTTACCCATACGTTCAATCATCTCATCAACACTAGGTAGCGGATAGGAGTCAAATTCTGATATTTTATTAACTTCCCTGAAGTCTATACAGAAACGCACCGATCCATCGGGTTTCGGTACCAGGACAATAGGCGAACTCCATCCGCTCACAGAGGGTTCAATGATGCCCATATGCAGCATTTGTTGGACCTCCTCTTTGATGGTTGATCTGCGTGCCTCAGGAATCCTGTAGGGTCTAAGGCACACCTTTTTCCCAGGAAGGGTTTTTATAGAGCGTTTCAGTAAGGACGTTTTGCCTGGGGAAAGTGACAACACCTCTCACAATGGGTGGAGTGTTTCAATCAGGTTCTGTTTTAAGGGGTGAGATAAGTCCGTATCTATACATTGGTCAAACAAAGGTATCTGTCCGGAAGTTGTCCCCACCAACACCGGAACAGGCCCCTCCCATTTTTTAAGCAGATTTATATGGTGTATCTGTTAAACACCCTGGGTGGCGTCTGTTTCGATCCGATAGGTAACAGGAGTCACCTTCTCAAGCACTGTATAGGGGCCCTGCCACTGACCTAACAGCTTATGATCGGATGATGCTATCATCAGTAGTACCGGATCCCCTACATTGAAGGACCTCTCTTTGGCTTTCTTGTCATATTGGGCTTTTTGGACAGTCTGTGCCTCTTCCATGTTATTCCGGACGATTATCCGGATTTGGCCTAAATGGGTTTTAAGGTTTGACACATACTCCACCAAGGGTATGGTTCCATCTTTCTCGCTCTCCCATGCTTCATGAGCCATCTCTAATAAATAACGGGGTTGTCGGCCGTACAAGAACTCAAAAGGAGAGTAGCCTGTGGTTTTCTGTACCTTACCCCGGATGGCGAATAATGCTAGGGGTAACATCTCCTCCCATTTCCTGGTTTCCAGAGCTAGGAGCTTTTTTAGGGTGCTTTTTAAAGTGGTGTTGTACCGTTCCACAAACCGTCCGTTTGTGGGTGGTACGCAGCCGTGCGGATCTGTTTAATGCCAAGCTGTGCACATACTTGTCTCATTAACTTCGAGACGAATGGGGTACCTTGGTCAGTTAAAATTTCCTTCAGGAACCCCACCCGGGAAAAGATGTTAACCATGGCCTTGGCAATACAGGAAGCGTTTGGGTGACATAAGGCTACTGCTTCGGGAAAACGGGTGGCCTAGTCAACTAAAACTAGCACATAGCGACACCCGCACGGAGGGTAATAAGGGACCTATGATGTCCATGCCTACTCGCAAAAAGGGTTCGTCTATGATGGGGAGCGGATGGAGGGGCACTCGGATAGGTCTGTATCGGCAGTTTTTCTGGCAAATGGGACACTCACGGCAATATGATTTTACCTGCTAATTTATCCCTGGTCAATAGAACCTTTCCAAGTTAGCCTTTTCTGTTTTTTCATTGCTAAAATCTCCACCCAGGTGGTGACTATGTGCTAAGTAAAGGACCTTTTCACGAAACGGCCCAGGTACTAATAGCTGTGGGTGTTGTGTGGGGCCTCCTTTTCTATATAACAACCCATTCTTTATAAAAAAGTGGGGACCTACTTGAAGGGGGTCTTCATGCTCTGTTGCTCTACCAGAAGCTTCCTGCAGAACCGGGTCCTCTCTTTGAGCAGCATGGAAATTCCTGTCTTTTTCCCATGTGGTTTCCTCTCGTAGAACCAGAAAACCCAGGACAGGTTTCTTCTTTTCGTCTCTTCTTTGTTTCCGGCTTTTCCTAGCCTTTGAGGAGGGCCATTCCGGGTTTTGGTCCCGAGAGAAGGGAACTGTTTACCACCACTTTTCTCCTTCATCCTGCGTTTCTTTGATTAACCTGGTCAGGTCTGGATAATCATTTCCGATGATTAGTTGTTCTGGTAATCGTGGGATGAGCCCTACACGTAGAGAGGAAGCAGGATCAGACCTGTGTTGAATGCTTACATTGGTGGTGGGGTATTGCTTTTTGTCTCCATGTACACATTGTATGGTTACCATCCCATCAGTGTGGTTAATACCCTGTTTCAGATCTTGGGGTCGTAGGACGCTCTGAAGGCACCTGGTATCCACCAAGGCGGAGACAGTTTGTCCATTCACAGAAAGCCTACAGTGATAGGGGGGTGTTTTTTTTTCGGGAGGGGAACAGTAGTAGTTCCTTACTATACCAACCTCCATAGGCTCTTCTTTCTGTGGGCAGAACCTTGCTATGTGTCCTATACCACCACAGTGAAAACACTGCGGTCCAGCCATGGGTGTTCTGAATATGGGCGTACCAGGTATCACTGTGACCGGATCGGGTTTCTGCACAATAGGGGGTCGGGTGGATGATGAACCCCGCTTCCTCCGGATCTCCAGGACGGTTCTTCATGGCCCTTCTGTGTTTCTTTGGCTCTGCTGTAAGCGCTGGCTATCTCGACGGCTGACTCCAGGGTGAGACGTACATGCTGTCGGACCCACTTCTGGATTGGGGGTTGAAGGGACGATAGGTATTGTTCCAAGTAGATTTTGGCCATTATCTCTTCCTTGGTGGTGGCTGTAGGTTTCAACCACCTGTCAGCCATGTCCTTTACTCGGAACTACAACGCTCTAGGGGTCTCTTGAGGCCCTTCCTTAATTTGTCGGAGTTTTATTCTATACGTCTCGTCATCGACACCCAAACACTCCAATATACACTATTTAATGTCCGCATAGGGTGTCAATCCTTGCAGATTCGCCGCTTGGTAGGCAGCTTGTAGGTCTCCGGATAATAACGGACCCAAGTATTGTCCCCATTTATATGCGGACCAGGCTGCAACCATGGCCATCCGTTCGAAGTTGTTAAAAAAATAGTCAGGATCCTCTCCACTCACATACCTCTGCATGACAACAGTGGGAAGAGAGGTAGGCCTCTGGTGTCCTATGGCCTCAGCGAGTTTTTCCATGGCAGCTTCTTGGGTCTGGCTTTGGCTGGTTAGTGCTTGTTGGAGCTTGCCCCGATCCTCCTAGACCACCGTTAAGAAACACTCCATGACCCTTTCCAGACATCCCTGACTTTCTGCCATCTTGGTAATCACGGCCTCCATGTCTCCCGACGATCCCACTTCTGACACCATCTGTGGGAGGGCAGGCCGGATAAACAGACGCGGAGGCTGTATATATTTCTTAATGTCGATGGTTTTATTTGGGTCTCTCGAGCTCTCAGTTACAGGTGGGATATTTGTATGTCCTTCGGGCCTTCCTCCTCTTTCCGGTGGTCTTGCTTTCTCTGTCTAGCCTTCTCCCATTTCAGATGGTTTCCCCGGAGGCTCAGAAAGGGGAAGAGAAAGGAGCAGTCAGTAACCGAGCTTTATAAGGGTAAGAGAATCGTGCACCCTTCACCTCACCTGTCCAGTGTCGCAGGGAAAAGAAAGTGGGGTTTTCCACTGGAAAGAAATAAGGAAAGACAAATCCCGGGATACTTCTTCCTAGGTTTGTTTTATACTCCAGTCATAAATCCTACTTCCTATAACAGTAGGACCACCGACTATGTCAGGGTGATTGACGGTGGGTACTCCGTATATCCCGTCCTTGTCTGTGCCCCTTGTGCCTTAAATCAGGATTGTGCAGGGTCTCTCAGAAGGTGCATAGTGAGGGTGATAAACATTCAATATTTAGTGCCAGTGTTCATGCTCCCCCCTCCTGACGCTCTCGTTCTCGCCCAGCTATCCACCTGTCCCGTCAGCACTCACCTGCTCCGCCGCAACTCTCCTGAGTTGCGGCCGCTCTCCCGCATCCTCAGGAGGACACCACCACTCCTCGCTCCACCGCTCATCTTCACCCTCGATTTCGACTTCCTCTCGCGGTCCTTCTTCGGGCTCTCTCAGCCGGTCTGCTCCGATCGCGTTGTCTGCGTCCCTTTTGCTCACTTTCAGGTCTCTCTCCGTGCTGTCCTTTTTCTCTCTCTCCAAAGGTCCTTCCGGGGTCAGCTCCACCTCCGGCTGCAGAGTTACACCACTGCTTCTCCCCCTGCGATGACACATGACCCGGGGGCGGGGTTATCTCCCGACATTGGACGGTTTCTTTGTTGTGTATCCGGGTCCCATTCTGCCTTTGGTAGCCGGATCGTGGACTTTTATCCTGATGTGTAGGTACATTTCGGGGACCGGGTTGGAGTAGCTCACAGTGGATAACAATATAAAGACATGTCCATTAGATGTCCTGGAACATGGATCAAAACTATATGCAGAACTAAAGCAGGAGAGAATTGCATTGAAAGAGAAAAAGATGTTTGTCATAAAAACAAAAGCTAAACTTCCACACTTTAATTGCCATACTAAGAGCTTCGTCCAACCAGCCACTACAAACCAGGTGAAAAAAAAAGATGGATGTAGCAAAGGAAAAGGGTGAGTTTATCAAGGACATTCTGTAGCATGAGCTTCTTCCAACAAAAGCGTTATTTGATGGAGATGCTGCAACCAAACCAGTGAAGTAAAACGTTTTACAAGAGCTTAAAAAAAACCTTTCACCTGAAGAATTTAACTTTGAAAAGGTGTACTCATTGAAAACTGCTGTCGTTGTGGACTAAATATCACAATTGCAAATGGTCAAGATTTCATCCGTGCAAAACTTCAGAGAATTTATTCAGACTGTTCTTCAGATATCAAAGTCAGTGTGCACCTTGCACATTGTCTTTGACAGTTATCTTTATCTATCTCTTCAGGCACCTACTCCTTGACAATCATTCCACTTGCAATAATTGGAAATTCAGCGATCACTGAAACAACAGCAATGTTTTGGCAAGTTAACAACTCCAAGTTCATCTTGTTCGATGTTGATGAGCAGAATTTATCAAGTTGCACAAGTATATGCGTCAAATTTTTGACGCAGGCAAGGTCAATTGATATTTGTCTGATTCTCTCACATTCTTTGACAGATAGTTCAAGTTGATCATAGGAGTAATTCTGGCAATAGTATCTTGAGTTAAGTTGTATTGTGGGATTCTTGTATATTCTGCATTGGGTTTGACTGTGATTCCGACTGGTTCAACACCTTTGATTAGTCCAATATCTTTATCTGTAAAGTCCCAGACTTTAGGCAACACAGTGTCTTCCCATGTCAAATGTTGGTCGGGCAAGTTTAAAAACAGCATCCTCATCATTAGTAGGAAATTCAATTCTTTTTGGGATGCAATAGATGGAACATTTAATTTAAGCCATGTCCAAGTAGATTAACTGGAATTAAATCACTCACCACAAATCTATGTTGATTCTCGAAGGACCCTATTTTAACAGGTACTGCTTCAGAAACTGGGGTAGATAATTTTTTATTTGAATCTCCCAACAGGGGTAGGTTAGGAACCTCTGCTGTTCTTACAGTAGAGTGGGTAGCACCAATTTACCTCTCTGTCCACATATGGACCACACTGGTCTACCTCTAAGGCTGTGCAAAGCACACAGTCCTCCTCCTCCCACACTGTCAGGCTTACGGGTCCAGGTCGAAATCATCTGTCTGAATAAAATACTGTTGTGATGCATTTTGATTTGGGAACAAATTTTATTAATCTGCTGACTCTGATTCATATTGTACCTTTGTGCCTGAACATTCTGTTGAGACATTGGAGATTGAGGCATTTGCATTGATTGGGATGTATTCAGATTTCGAACATACCCTCCATTCTGTATCTGATTTCCAAGATTGTTTACATTAAATCTACAATCACATTTCCAATGCCCAAACGTTCTGCACACGTGACATGGATTTGTCTTCTTCAAAGCTGACAAATCAACACCCATTCTGAAGTCTGTTGGAACACCACAAACCCTACCTTGTGACTGAAAATTCTGCTGCTGAAAACCATTAACACCCTGCATTACAGGAACCAAATTAAATCCTCCCTGTGCTGGATCTGCATTGTCAAAACCTTAAGGATTCTAACCTCTTTGTACTGCTTTCATCTGGGCTATCATTAATTTCTCTTTTGGGGGCCAGATGTACGACCATTAAGTTTAGCGAGTCGCAAATTGCGCAAAATTGCGACTCGTCATTTGAGACTCTCTAAACTTAATGTACAACGGTGTCTCAGACACTGTTTGCGATTCCCAATGGGGTCGCAAATTGCAAGCCTCATGAATATTAATGAGGCTGTCGCAATTTGCGACCCCATTGGGAATGGCTAGCACGTCCAGGAATGGTGGCCTGCTGGGGTCAGCAGACCACCATGTCCGTGACTGCTTTTTTAGTAAAGCAGTTTTTAAGAAAAAAATGCAGCCCGTTTTCATTAAAATGGGATGCATTTAAAAAATTAAAATGAAACTTTTCAGTTTAATTTTTTGAGGGAAGGCAGTGGTCCCTGGGACCACTGCCTGCTCTTAAAAAATATTTGCAAACCCATTCACAAATGGGAAGGGGTCCCCTGGGGACCCATTCCCGTTTGTGAGTGGCTTACCACCCTTTTGAAAAGGGTGGTAAACGGCAAGTGTTTTGCGACCGCAAATGCGGTCCCAAAAAATCATACATAGGTTTGAGACTCGCTATTAGGAAGGGACACCCTTGGCACGCCCCTTCCTAATACTGAATTGCAAACCATATTTTGCGAGTCTCTAATAGGTTAGCGACTCGCAAAATATAATTGGTACATTGGGAAGACCTATTTTGCGGTCGCAAACGGGCAGAATGCCCGTTTGCGACTGCAAAATACGGTCGTACATCTGGCCCTTAATTTCTTGTGCTTCACCTCTAAGTCATCTCTGTAGTACTTTGCATAACACAAAATCTCATCAATCAGTCTATTCTGCCAGCATAGTAAACAATGATGAATCATGGAAAAAATCTCAGGTCTCAAACTATTCATGAATCTGTAAACAAAATGTCCCATATCTTTATCTCCATAAACTTGCGGGTGCAACAACTAGTACCAGACACAAGCCGCGACAGCCATACTTGCAGAATTTGCAATAATTTGAACAATGTACTCCAGTTTATCCTTTGTATTCCATTTCATTCCAAATTCAACATGGCTACCAAGTTTTGCGCAGAGGCTGCGGGATTCCACACTTTCACTGCTGCAAAAATGCCCATCCAGGCCTTTATTTGCAGCCCGTCAGAATACACGTTTTTTCCTGAGTTTTCACCCAGTTATTCGAATAAGGTCATGCTGCAAGCGTTGGCGTTAGCAGAATCAGAATATAAAACTGGAGCACGACCCCTGACGAAGGGCTTTTTTAAGCCCGAAATGCATTGGGTGAAAACTCAGGAAAAATGTGTATTCTGACGGGCTGCAAATAAAGGCCTGGATGGGCATTTTTGCAGCAGTGAAAGTGTGGAATCACGCAGCCTCCGCGCAAAACTTGGTAACCATGTTAAATTTGGAATAAAAAGGATAAACTGGAGTACATTGTTCAAATTATTGCGAATGCTGCAAGTATGGCTGTCGCGGCTTGTGTCTGGTACTAGTTGTTTCACCAGCAAGTTTATGAAGTTTTGACATCCGTACTAAAGGGACGGAGCGCGGTTACAAGCCAGCACGCCAGCATCTTACAATGGAGGTAAAATCACTGACGAAATGTGAACTACAGAATAGGAGTGCATTTTATCAATTATCATGATAGCCATATCTTTATTTGCCACATTTTCCACTCCACTGTACTGTCTGAAAACCTCTATCAATCTATTGTTATGAGCATGAACTGACTCTTTGAGTTATTGGGTTGTTCTGTGAGTTTGTAGCCCATCAATTTCTTTAGGAGAAATCATTGCTTTCAGGAAAGTAATCCCTTATTACTATTTCTTCAATACCACTTGAAATGGGGTATCCGTTCTAGGATCCCTCTGGTTCTGTTTCAGGCTAAATAACAGACATTTTACACTAGGTCTACAAGTCTCCAGGAACCCCAATGATCTCACTTTGAGATTTATTGTATGTTGGTTGACAATTTAGGAATAAGGGGGTCATTACGATGGCGGACGGAAAAGCCCTCCGACCGCCGTGGTTGTGGGAAAAAAATGCCTGCATGTTCCGCGGTCAAACCGGTGATCACATTACGATGCAATGATTGCAAAATCCGACCGCGGTGGTCGGATTCCACAAAAATCCGTCCGCCATGTCCGGAAAACCAGAAAATCCGACTGCGGTGGACAGAAATGCTGCGGAAAGCACCAAAAACGCCGATCCACAAGCGGAATGACCGCAAGTGAAATTATGATAAGATGGCGGAGCAGGTGGACCGATCATTCTTTTCCGACCACTGAGGTCGCGCGAAAAGATGAATAGCAGAGCTGGCAGAACGATCATTGCGTTCAGACCGCTGCGGTTGCGCGGAAAGAAGAATGGCGGTCGAATGCAACCACACCACAAGGCCTCCAAGTGTGGCAGATTTTTTCCGCTGCCTTCAAAAACATTTGACACACCCCAATGACACCCCCCCCATGGCATTGAAAAACAAACAAATCCCAGGTCAACATAGAGAACACACCTGACATGAATACCCCAGGTCCGTGCCCGCAGCCCTATGAAGGGTAGAGTCTCCTTCCCCCTCAAGCACCGCTGCCCCTGTCTCCCCTGCTGCCCTCAGTGTGGAGGCCATAGACATTTTGCGGAAGCTGTATGTGGGTCAGACTGCTCTTCTGAATGCCCTCCAGGATCATGGCAACAAGTTGTCACAGGTTGTTGCGTTCATGGAGGGCATTCATTCAGACGTGGGTGGCCTACACCGAACTGTCCAGTCTTTGTCCTCCACAGTGACGGCAGCCATTCAGCAGTCCCAAGCTCCCTGTCCAGCTCCTGTCCCTTCCAAAACCACACTCCCAGTGGCCCCAGCTGACCAGAGTACACACACACCAGAGCCCTCAGACACCCAGTCATCCACACGCAGCACACAACACCACCACTCTAAGCGAACCAGACACCATACACCATCACCACAGCACACAAAGAGCACACATGACCGCAAAACAAAAAGCCCATCACAGGACACTCAGGGACATAAGGCAAAAAAGCATGCATCCACATTACATTCCTCTGATTCATCACCATCCAAGGGCACTCCCATCCCCACACCTGATCCCAAAGACACACAAACACTTGCCCTGTCTGCAGTGAACCTGGTGCCTGCCACAACTAAGCCCAAACACATTCAGAAGGCAGTTTCACCCAAAACTTCGACTCCCACCCACACCCCTGTGAAGCATGGACAAGAGAGCAAAGTGGGGAGTGTACCTCCACAACAGGGGATGCAGGGGAAAAGGCAACCCTGCCCCCAGCGTACCACCAGGTCCAGCAAAGCCCCACGGGAAGATCCACCACCACCTGCTACACTTTCGGGGAAGAGGGAGGCTGTTGCGGCCACCTCACTCCTCACTTGTGGCAAGACACTTGTGGGCTATCGGATCCCAAAACAATTGAGTCCCAGCCCTACACATTCACCATCAGCCACTGAGCCTCCACACAGCATGTCTCCACCTCCCGTGCCACCACTCCACCCGGTCCAAGCAGCCCTCAGGCTCCCACATCCAAGGATCCTCTACCTCAGCCAGTTCTCTCCCTCCTAGGTCCAGTCCTCCGACTAGCCCAGACAATCAGCCCCCTCTCAATTCAACTTCCACCCAAATTTGAAGCCAAGTCGCCCTTCCCACCCCATTCCTCCCTGAGCGGTGCCTGGACTGCCCATTCGAGGTCCCTATCCTGTGGTGATACCCATGGCAGTGGACTGTGTTACATATTTGTTGTGCAAGTTTTCATGCACACATGTGCGGACTTGAAATTTGGACTGGCCAATGGCCTTGATGTTTTGCACTTTTGATCCCGATACAGAGTTTATGTAATAAAGACTGTTACCCATTTTCCGAGCTTTGTTGCTGCCCTTGTTAATGATGCAGTGCAATGTATGTGTATATGTTCATCTGTTACATGCTCTGTATGCCACATTCACATTGGCATTGGCTTGATTTTCTTTTGCAGAGGTTGCCAGAGGTTCCAGCCACTTTTGTGCTTCTTGACTGAGAGGCTTGAGGGTGCAATGATGATTGTCTGTGATGGTCTACTCTTGTCCTAATCATTCTAATGTTGGGTCTCTAGTTTTGTACACATGTCATATTTGGATGCTGTACCACAACAGCAGAGAATTCTATTCACATGATAACTTGCCGGGTGGACAGGGTCCGTCATATCTGTGGAATCTATCTTGATGTGTACACAGCAGTGTAGATGTGTAGTCATCTTGTGTAGGCCTGGCTTCATAGTCACATGGGTACATTAGAATGTGTGCACTTGAGTAGTCATACAGTGTGATTGTCCTATCATTAGCTGAAGTGTTGATGTGTATGTGCCCTTGAACATGACACTTACACACATGTATGATCCAGCTGATGAGTGCCTGTTTGTTTACATGATCAGACACCTGCTGTAGATTGTGGGCACATGTTGAGAAATGTGCAGTGTGTCGGTATGACCTTGCAGTCCTGGGGTACACCTACTTGTTGTCAACGTCATTTGTGAGTATGCAAAGTGTGTCCCTGCAATGTCTGTGTTGGTGTTTTAAGATCAGCTATGGCTCTTGCTTACGTTTGTGCTCACTGTGCTGACTGGCTCAGGCAAACAAACATTGCAAGTGACTTTTCACATACATTGATGTCATTTTACACTTTATTTTGACCACTATGTGGTATTCAGGGTCATGTTTACCACACAAACCCAGGATGAGACCTAGGGAAGGGAACTAGAGGCACGGGGCACTAGGAGCAGGCAGCCTCCAATCTATAATGTTTAACACAAAAAGCGCCGCTCCCAGTAAGATGACCTGGGTGCTACAGTATTATTCTGTGAGTGCAGGCATCTCACAAAAAGTAAAAGACTGGTCTCACACACCACCTGGTGTCATGCTTCATCATTGACCAGTCCTCGCCCTCTAAAAACTTGGTTTGATAGAGGCCGGGCATACACCTGAAGACAGGGATGCACTTCTAAAACTAAGTGGGGGCCCTTAACAAAAACAAAGTGAGGTTAAGAAGCCATTACAGATGTCACACTCTTTAATGTAACTGGCATCTGTATGGTAATTAAAATAAATGATCGGTGTCTTGGGGATTCTATTGTCCCCCCACCGTGATATTAGTGGTCAACATGTTTCTGCCCATCGGCCCCGAAGGGTCCACGGCATTCATCAGGACCTAAGTTGTTCAATCGGGCTCCACCCTTACCGTGCTTTATTGGCAGGGTTCCACTGAGTGGGGTGATCACTATCACTCTCCACCGAAATGTGGCTCAATAATTCAAGCCTGTTTGGAAAGAAAGCAGAATGAAATCCAAGTAGTAGCAACATGTTCACAGGTCATACAATCAGCCACATATCCATGCCAAACATAGTGAGTGGCTATAAGTGCAACGGACTGTATCATTCATCCGTGCACTTAAAACTTAGTGGGGAATGAAATCCACCATGCTTACCCTATCTAATGGGACCTACTAGCCCCATAGGAGGGTGAGGAAGAGAGACCCCTTTGGTCAAGCGCTGTGTATGAGGAGAAAACAGAAAAAAGGGAAAAAACAATCCAAAAGAGTCAATGGATGCCACATAATATTCTGGGTAAGACTGAGAGCTTTAAACTGAAATGAGTATAGCATTGTTAATTCCAAGAAATTACAGAAATAATAATGGGCACACACTCATCAAATGCCAAACATTCATGCTCTTACTGTTTGAGGGAAATCTTCCGCTACTGCACCTATGTCCGTATACCTCACCTCCTCGCTGGTAATGGAGGGGAGTGAGTCTGTGCTATTTATAGTAATCGCGCCCTTTCTCAAATGCCAATTAGTCAGTCGTTTGAGGCTGATTGGCCGTGGTCCGGTTTCCCGGTCGAGCGCTATTTAAAAATTGCCTGTCTTGCCTGATTTATGTGAAAAGCGTGACCGGTGTCCCGCTCGTGCTTAGGAAAATGATTGCCTGTCCTGCCTGATTAATGTGAGAAGCGGGAACAGTCCTTAAAAGGAGTTTCCCGAGTCGCGCGCGATGCCTGCCTGACATCCGCTGCGTTGCCCAGGGTAGCCACCGCTGCTAACACCCTAGGCGGTCACGCCCATCGGTGATGAAATGGCGCATGCGCAAATGGTGGAAGTTATCTACTCACGGCAAAGAAATGAAAAAGAAATGCCGTGCTAGTGTAACAGCGATCCAGTCATACTATTGTATGTCATATTAATGTAACTGGGGCCCTCTATCTGTAGGGAGTGTAAAGAAACAACAGGTTGTAATACAATCGCTGCACCTCAATCATTCTCCTCAGAGTTAATCCTTAGTCCAAGAGACGATCACAACAGTACAACAAACCCTAAACATTGTAATAAAAAGTAGATTTAAGACCTGTATACAGCGCTATGGTATTCGCTTTATATGAAATGTGGTAGGCCATGCATTGGTAATTCCAAACACTAGCCACTCCAGAGTCACTGTCACTGTGTACACCAAAAAGGACCGCTCTATTAAGAAAGCGTTTGTGCATGCAATAATATGCTGATGTTGAACTTTATGCATAATGGAATGAGCGTGGCTCCTCATGCCATTCTAAAGCCTCTATGGTTAACATGTATGCCTCTTATGTTCAATATGAATAGACTAATAGACTATAGAGTCACTGTGTAAAATTCCTGGTGACCCCTTCCACCCATATGCAGGCATTCATGTTATAGTAAGCAAAAACCCTGAGTTAAAGTAATTAATATACGGTGGCTAAAAATGCTGACCATAAAGGTGACTGGAGACACTTTTTCAAAAACTAAGGTTTATAGAGAGGGTTGCAAGTTCCATATTTATTCTCAAGGTGGGGAGGTGTTTTTAAGGATATAGTAATAACCTTTTCTAGAAATGGTTCGCTATATATGAGCCGGACTAGAGAGTCCTGTATTTCTAAAAACAGTGAGCGGGAAAGAATACTGCCGGACATAAAATGATAATCCCCGAGAGTGTCAAGGCGGGTGTTCGTGAGTTACTGTGCCATCTGTAGGTTACTATGTCATTTGTAGCCAAGGGATTTCATCATTGAGTCCAATGTCCCAAGTAAGGAGTCGATACACCCATCTCTGCTCTCTGATGTGCAGTGGTCTCGTAAGGTCCCGTCTTATGTTTTTTCATAACTTCCAAAACCACCCATCTCAGGTCACTATCCTTATGGTTAAGTTCCCAAAAGTGCCTTGTGAGTTTCGTATTTGTTTTCTTACATCGTATCGTGCTGCGATGCTCATTGATACGGACTTTAATTTTCCTGGTGGTCATGCCCACATACAAGAGACTGCAGGGGCAGGTGAGCAGGTAGACCACATTGTCAGTATTACAATTACTGAAACTTTTAAGTTTCCAAGGCTTCCCAGTACCTATGTCTACTTCTTTTGTGGTAATAGTGAATGGGCATGCAACGCATCCTCCACATGCAAAGTGTCCAGACGGTCTCTGTGTGTTCCATAGGGTGACCTGGTTTTCTTTCAGTGTTGGAGGGTCTTTAGCATGTACTAATTGATCACGGATGTTTTTACTCCTCTTAAATGCGAACAAAGGGGGCTCCCAGTGTTGATCAGCTCCGTCAAGAATATGCCAGTTCTTTTTTATAATCTTCTGTACAGCATTGGAAACAGGTGTGTATGTAGTTACACATACAACACGGTCTGATTTTTCTCTATCGGTATCCTCTAAGAGTGCCTCGCGGTTATTATTTCTGGCTCTCTTCTTGGTTTTCTTTATCATTTTCTTTGGGTAGTGTCTGTCCTGTAATTTCTTTTCTAGCTCTTCAGCCTGTATTGTGAAATTCTCTGTTTCTGAGCAGTTCCTACGAACACGTAAGAATTGACCAACTGGTAAATTGTCACGCAGTGCTTTGGGGTGGTAGCTTTCGTACAATAGGAGGCTGTTCTTGTCCGTAGGTTTATTATGGACTTTAGTGCTGATACCATCTTCTGTCATATTGATATCCAGATCCAGAAACACAGCGTGGGTCTTGCTGATGGTGTGTGTAAACCTAAGGTGATGGTCTTTTGTATTCACCCAGTCTACAAAAGTTTTTGCTGTGTTCTCATCCCCTCGCCATACATTAAAAACGTCATCGATGTAACGTCTCCAGACTTTCAATTGTTCAGTGAAAGGTTAGCTTTCATGAAAAATGTAGTCCTCCTTGAATTGGTGGACATACAAACATGCCAAACTAGGGGCGAAGGTACTGCCCATTGATGTACCCGTGATCTGATGGTAAATCACGTCTTCAAATTCAAAAAAAATCTCGGTCAGGGCAATTTCCGCACATTCCATGATAAAATGTCAGGGGGTGAGGTAATCCCATTCCAGATTCATCAGGATTTCTTCAACAACTGCCAGTGTTCGTCTTTGGGGGATGCTAGTGTACAGAGCTTCTATGTCCATGGTTATGAAGATATCCTCTGTAGTGTTGATTTGTAGATCTCGTAAGAGGCACAAGACATCTTTAGTGTCCCGTAAGTAGGACTGAGATTTCCGTACAATAGGTTTTAAAAACTAGTCGCAAAACTGCGAAAGAGGCTCAAGGATAGATCCGACCCAAGAGGAGCTTTTGATGCCTACACATTGTGAGTTACTCCTCTATGTGTTTTTGCTCTGTACACTCCTCACCTGTCCAATACTAATGTACACACCACTTCAGTCTAATATCTTCCACCCCATGCCTTGCCAGTGTTTGACCCTCCCCACCACTTCATAGTGTGACACTATACTGTGTGAGGATGATCTGTGTCCAGAACCAATGTGCCCCTCAGGACTGTCTCACAATTTGTTATGTGCTATTTTCTTCTACTTGATTGCAGTCATGGTTGCTCATGTACAGTGCAGATGATTTTCCAGCACAGTTCTCTAGTCATGTTACATGCATCTGTGTTTTCCTGAGTTGTGCAGCAGTAGGTGATAGCTAAAGTGTGTATCTGTTTGATGAGGTACTGCTACCCATCCTGAGTGTGATGTGATCTGTGTGCTGTGGTGATTTGTGATGTTGACGTTCATGGTGGAGCACTCAGATATGTGTGATACTGGTTTTGGTGGTGTTCACACACTGCTTACTGTGCATGAATTGCTGTCAGTGGATGTTGCATTGTCCTTGCCAGGTGTGAGTCCCCCTGATGTCCAGCTGAGTTTGTTAGGTTATGTTTTTGTATGTGCATATGTTATGTATTTGTTGTTGAGGGATGCAGTCTTTATCCTGTGTTGGCTCTTTCTACTGACAGGTCCATGTGTGTGTAATGTTTTCTTAGCATGACATTGTGTGTGAGGGGTTTGTGTATTTGAATGCATTCAGATGTGTGTTGAATTTGTAGTGTGCATTTCTTGTGTGAATGTCACATGCGGCAATGTGGAGTCTTGTTCATTAGCTTGTTTTGAGTGCACAATTATGCTATGGCCTCCTATATTTGAACAGTCACTTGTCAGGATTGTGCATGTGAATGCTTATGCTACACATTGACACCATGCTCACTTTGTAACTGGTGGAGTGTCTATGTCTGTGTTTGCAGATTTATCCGGTTGCCCACAGTTTATGATTGACATTTGTTCATGTATTTTTTGATTGGTTTGGATGATGGTGTCTGTGCAGTTGGGCAGAGTAGAAATGTTATCTATTCCGGTGCTGTCTAGGATCACATTGCCTATCCACTGTTTGGCTGCACATGGCTAAGCTTGTTGGACTTCTTTTGATGTGGTTTGTGATACATGTGTTTGGCAATTGGTTTGGGATCAGCATTGGTTCAGACATCCCTGAGTGGGATTCAGACATTTGTAGATACACACCAGGGTGTGGCATTGGTTATCAGGGAACTCACAGGACCTTATTTTCACCTTTATCTGTGCATCTCCCTGGTGTGGAGTAGTGAAGGTGGGAGATGAGTAGATGAGGGGTATGTGGGAAGGTCATACTTGGGTTTGACAGTCAGGGAGTGTCACCGTGAGCCATGAGTGTTGTGCTGGCATACACATGTCAAGATAGTTGACACAGATGAGGGGCTGGTCACTGTATGGCTCATGACAGTTAATATCATTCTGGGTCAATGCATTGCTTGCATTGCTGTATCACAGTGATATTGCACAGATGTTACTTTCATTCAATTTCAATCTCTGTGCCACCCATGTATGATTTAATGGCCTAAGTGTAGTGTGATATGTGGTACCTCTTGCATGTCATGTAGAAATGGTAACAGTAATTTCTACATGATTTTCCTGCACTGTGCACTCCATTTTAGTCTACTTTACTTATTATGATACAATTCTGCTGACTTATGGTATGTGTATGAGGCTAAGTTTAAGTGTGTGAGCTGTCTGAAGGACTTGACATGCAGTGTGAACAGTTCCAAGGATGTTAATCTGCACAGTGGCTCTTCATTTCTTCAATTACTCACTTTAATTCACATGAGTGGAAGGCAGGTGTGAGGAGGAGGAGGGTTGTCATGAGTCTCAGGTCAGAGTTTCCTGCTGTCAAGATAGACTCTTCCCGACACTTTGGCATTTATTAACTACTTTGTAGTTGGTGATACCTTTGTTGAGGTGGAGTAATGGTGTGTAGGTGTTCTGTGAGTTGGCAGTGTAGTCAGTGTTGTTGATGTAATGGACATACTCACATGGTGTCATTTATTGCAGCAGTACCCTTGTGAGTCAAATGCACAGTGGTGCTTACTTTGAGTTTGTTGTTTGAGTCAGGAATTTCTTACTGTGTTGCATGGTATGGGCTTTGTGTGATATGGTTTGCCATTGTATGTGATGAGCCTATCAATATCTGCTTGGGGGGTGTGGTGATCTGTGATTATGTGGCAGTGGTGTCTAATATGATGTATCATCTACCTTGGCTCACTGACTCATTCCAACACCTTGTTGGACTACTGTGATATACACATTCACACCCTGCTTGCTCTGCCCTCCTCAGTTCAACATTGTATTTGGATTGACCCTTATTTGGGTGCAATGATGACGATTATCATTTTGGAGGGAATCTTGCCTCAACTCACACTCATGTTACTATACAATTGCTGATGATCCTAATGAGATGTCACTACAGACAGTGTCACTGCACATGACTTCTTGCTGCAGATATGTTGTGCTGAGTGGTGCTTCTTTTATGATACATGTGGTGTGGATGTTCTGATGTTGAATACAATCTGAAAACAACCCAAGCTGCCTGAAAAAAGCTTATAGAGCGCTCAAAGTCACTGATAAATTAAGACATAGCCATACAAACAAATGATTCCCCCAATAGATTAGGAAAAGAATTATGTAGAAAATATGTTTATTTATACCATTTTATCAAAATTAATAGAAAAAGACATACATCAAATTGGAATTCCAGCATAAATATACACATATAAGGTCCCACACATACCCTCTCTCAATGCACACAAACAATCACAGACCCAAACATACTCATACGCTCTGAAAACTCATAATGGGTTAAAATATTGAACATTTCAAAACACGGGATTCATGATCCTTCCAATACGAAAGTAAGTTGAAGCTGGAAAAAGGGATAAGCAATGGATATCAGGATGTCGATTGTCTCATAAATTGATACAGTCCATAATCCAGTATCTTCTCTTTGGGGAAGGTGGAAACAAAGGAGACACTTGGTTCTCCAGCGCCAACGCAGGTTTCGGTGTCTAACCCGGGTATGGGTCACACCTTCTTCAGGGCGGTCAGATCATGTGTGGGACACAAGAACAGATGCGCCTGGAGTCGTAATCACTGGGAAGAATACAGGAGATGATGAAGATAAAGGAACAAAGGATGAAGAGCTCAACCCAGAGATCCGAGGCACAAGGATAAGAACAGCTGTGATGGAATCGAATATAAACATCACATGGACCCAGATATTCGCAGCACGATATGGAAAGGAGTAGGGATAATCCAAGCTCCAGAGGGCCAGCACTTAACTTTAAGGCGGCACGAATTCCGCAAGTTTCGGGAGTCATCCAAAACGTCGGTTAAACCGTGGCAGCAGCAGCCATCCAACGGCGTGCAGGAAAGGATATCCCGCCAATACAAAAAACAGCTGAGCTGAAACTGCGCGACGGATGGAAAATGGGCTATCTTTGCCCATTGTAATATAGCGGTCACGAGGACTGCCGCAGGAGTAACTGAACAGACGTTTTCCGCCAGCACCGCAGAGGGGCCTATGACCGCCATTGTAATGAGCCCCTAAGTCATTTCAAAAGATCATCATCCACATTACTATTTTCTCCTTCTGTTTCAGCATCAATCTTTTCTGTCTCAATATGTTTCTTTTTCTCTTTTCATTTTTCCCTAATCTCTCCTTCAACAGATATCAAAGGGTACATTCTTGTTCCCTGAATAACATCTGCTCTCCATTCTTTCTGTTGTGCATCCCATCTAGCTTTTGCATAATGATATATGGCTCTTCTATATCTTCCCTGATACTTTTCTTTCTCTTTTTGATGAGCTTTGTGCTCCTAAGTATTTAATTCCTCAATGTGAGAAGTTGGCCTGGCATATGCTGTCCACTAGTTCTAGTGGGCACCTTGCACCAGTCCAAATGACTTTTATTGATGATAGGTTTAAAGACAACCTTTATTGAAAGCTATCCTAGTGGTAGCTATGGAGAGCAGCCTTCAGGCTAAGTCTTGAAGGAGTGTTAAGCTGTTTGTTTTACCATTCTATAATCTCATGAATGACCAAATGAAAGGAGAACCACACCAGATATATATATAACATATATGTATTTATTACTAAACACTACCCAATAGTCTCTTTATGAGGCTAGAGGTCAAAGTACACAAGTTACAAGTCAAATAGCACAGTAAATTAGCACAATATACGATTAGCCCTAGGGGCGTACCAAACCATATATTAAGAAAGTGGTATAAGAACCACGACTTAAGTAGACACAAGGCCTAGAGCCTGTAGAATCGCTGGGACCCCAAGGAACCACCCAAGGTAGTGACGCAGGGGACCCACGGGGGCCGTGTGCAGTGTGTGAACACAGCTGCGAGCTCCGAGACAGTCTATGGGAAAGTCGCGGTTAGAGTTTTAAAGATTAAGGACACTTAGAAATGGACTAGGACCAAACCCTCTTGGACTTAGACAGTTCTAGGGTCTTCACCCACGGGAGCACCGGAGTACTCGAGTTACCTCACCCAGGGAAGCCGGGTGCATAGGTGTCAAATGGTGTCGGGTCGCGTCGTCGATTTCAATGGCAGCCTGCAGAGAGGTGCTGCTGCCGGGAAGATGCGAAGTGTCCGAAGAGATCCAAGCCTGGATCAAAGATGAGAAGAACCTGAAAGCAGAGGGGACAGAGTCTGGGTCACTTGCAGAGACCAGGGGCACGATAGTCGAATGCCCACCGATGTCGGGTGTTTCAGGTGAAAGAGGTGAAGCTTGACTCTCCAGCCACGAGGCCCAGAAGGCGTTGACGACAACTAGGAGCTGGATTCGAGCTGTCCCACAAAAGATGTCGAGTGCTGCAGCGTTGGTGTCCAGATTGAACACAACAAGCCTTGGCAACAGCAACCCACGCAGAAAAGAGAAAGATGCTTCTGTGCAGACCAGCAAGGTCTGAGGGACTCACCACACAGTGGGGAGTCAGGGCACGTCTGGAGCAACCAGGGAAGCCCAAGGAAAATCAGAGTTACCTTCACAGGGACCCACCAGTTGACGGACCAGGGATCGCAAAGCAGCCCCAAGTGGAAATGCAGGAAGCAAACCCACGGAACACTCGTGGAGTGTAGGCTCACAATCTTCAGTACAGATGGTGCTCGGGGCCTGGGCTACAAGTAACCCAAAGTAGGACTTCAAGAGACGTCGAGAAGTCGATGCACTAGCAAATGTGCACGGTGTCCAAGAGTTCCGGTTCCACGTCACCCGTGAGGGCGGCAGGTCTCAGCTTTGCTGAGGACTCGGGATGACCTCTGAGAAGTCTGGAAATCCTCTTCCTGGGCTGAAATTACTTCGGAGTCTGGTGGGAGCTTCGGAGATGCAGACAGGCAAATGCTTTGTTGGTGCCTGCCAAGCAGGGGAGTCTCTCCTTGACCCCAAGGGAGATTTCTTCAGTCCACTAGTCTTAAGTAGAGCATCGAAGTTCCAGGATTCAGTTGCAGAGTTTCGTCCAGGGATATCTAAAGTCCTGTTGCCAGGGGTTCCTTTCTTATACCCAAGGAAGGGTTTGGACTAACTCTGGGGACCCACCTATGGGAGGGTTTGGAAAGAGGGGTGGCTACACCCATTTCCTTTGTCCAGTTTCATGCCAGAGCAGGGGCTGGCAGCCCCTGCAACCGGTTTGAACTGGGGTATGCACGAGGACACCAAATGTGCCCCCAGTGCAGGACTTCAAATCACTCTTGGAGTGCACCCACCCAGTCCCAAACCACTAAGGCCTGTCTGGGAGGTGGTAACACCTCCCTGCGACAGGAAACCTATTGTCCAGGCCTCCCCTGCCGGAGTTTCGGTCAGCAGCAGGAGGCCAGACTCGTGTCTGTGGTTGCAGCATCCATTTTGTGATGCCAGGGCTCTGTTTAGTTGGTACCGGGTATACCGGTGCTGTCATTTCTCTCCCTCTAGAAGGGTGGGATCATACTCCCACACCAGTTACTGGTGTGGGGGTATGATTCCAAGGTGTTTGACACCAAACACGACATGTTTCCGTGCAGCCATCACAAAGTTAGCATTTACCGCGAGGATATAATGCACTTAAGAGTATATGGTCAGTCTGCACCACAGACAACCCCGGAGAGGAGATTCCGATGGCTGCAGAGGGGCTCTGCTCATGCATGGGCACCCTCTCACATAAAACCAAGCACCCTGCCTTCAGGATTGATAAGGCCTGCCATAGAAGTGACTGATAGGTTTGTATGTGCAGTGATAGGGGGAGATATAGTGAACCTATATCTCAGTAAGGGGTGCATGCACCACCTTACTCAGGCTGCTGTAGCAGTCCTGTGGTGTCATTTTGGAAGGCTGCCCAGGGGTGGCATAATACATGCTTCAGCCCCTGGTAGGCCTCTGGGGTACCTATGCCCTGGGTACCTAGTATACCATATACTAGGGACTTATAAGGGCACCCCAGAATCCAATATGCAGTGTACTTAAGGTACATGGAATCAATTTAGAGAGGAAGCAGCTAGGCTGGGGTCCTGGATAGCAGGGCCCCAGCCAGACTAAAGTCGAAAAGCAGTGTAACATCAGCAAAAAAGTGGGGGTAACCATAAGAGGCAGATCCTACTCTCCTACACAACCCCCCCCCCCCAACGCAGGAACATTAAACTAACCTTGACCAGTTGAGTCTTCATGTTCTAAGTGGAAATATCTGGAGAGTCCATCTGCATTGGCATGGTTACTCCCAGGTCTATGTTCCACTGTATAGTCCATTCCCTGTAGGGAAATGGACCACCTCAAAAGTTTGGGGTTTTCATCCTTCATCTGTTTTAGCCATAAGAGGGGCTTATGGTCTGTCTGAACAATGAAGTGAGTGCCAAACAAGTATGGCCTCAGCTTCTTCAGAGCCCAAACCACAGCAAAGGCCTCCCTCTCAATGGCTGACCAACGTTTCTCTCTGGGGCTCAGCCTTCTGCTAATAAAAGCTACTGGCTGATCCTGACCTTCAACATTCAACTGTGACAGTACAGCCCCTACCCCCAACTCAGATGCATCTGTTTGCACAATCAACTCTTTGGAGTAATCAGGACTCTGCAGAATGGGAGCAGTGCACATGGCCTGCTTCAGGTCATCAAATGCCTTTTGAAAGCTAACTGTCCACTGAACCTTTTTGGGCATTTTCTTAGAGGTTAAGTCATTCAGGGGTGTCACTATTGATCCATACCCCTTGACAAATCTTCTGTAATACCAAGTCAGGCCTAAGAAGGCTCTCACCTAAGTCTGGGTAGTTGGAGCAACCCAGTCCATGATGGTCTGGATCTTGCTCTGCAATGGTTGAACCTGGCCTCCACACACAAGGTGGCCCAGGTACACAACCTGACTCTGCCCTATCTGGCACTTTGTGGCCTTGATAGTTAGGCCTGCCTTCTGCAGGGCCTCCAACACATTTCTGAGGTGGACCAGGTGATCCTTCCAGGTGGAGCTATAGACAGCAATATCATCTAGATATGCTGCACTATAGGCTTCCAGACCTGTAAGGACTGTGCTCACCAACCTCTGAAAAGTGGCAGGTGCATTCTTCAAACCAAAGGGCATCACCACAAATTGGTAAAGCCCACCAGGGGTAGCAAATGCAGTTTTTGGCTTTGCATCATCAGCTAGTCTGATCTGCCAGTAGCCAGCTGTCAGGTCAAATGTGCTTAGATACTTGGCTGAGGCCAAAGTGTCTATTAGCTCATCTGCCCTGGGGATTGGATGGGCATCAGTCCTAGTGACTGCATTGAGGCCCCTGTAGTCCACACAAAACCTCATCTCTCTCTTGCCATCTTTGCTGTGAGGTTTAGGCACCAGGACTACTGGACGAGCCAAAGGGCTATCTGAGGGATCAATGACACCCAGT
Organism: Calotriton arnoldi; assembly: GCA_963921515.1. Lineage (NCBI taxonomy): Eukaryota > Metazoa > Chordata > Amphibia > Caudata > Salamandridae > Calotriton > Calotriton arnoldi. The sequence goes on along the minus strand of CAWUFW010008722.1, from coordinate 770,993 downwards.
TTCAACATGATCTGGACTTCTGTCCTGATACAGTCCCTGACCTGGTCAGGTTGCCTGTAAATCTTACTTTTAACAGGCAGACTGTCCCCAGTGTCCACTTCATGAGTGCACCAGGTGGTCTGACTTGGAGTCAGAGAAAACATGTGTCTGAACTGATTGAGCACCAGTCTACAATCAGTTTGCTGCTGGGCAGTGAGGCTGCCTGCCAAGGCTACACCATCTACTGACCCATCATCAGGGTACTGTGAGAGCAGGTCAGGGAGTGGGTCACTCTCTTCCTCCTGTCCCTCATCAGTTGCCATGAGCAAGCCCATGTCAGCCCTGTCCACATATGGCTTCAGCCTATTGACATGGAGCACCCTATGGGGGCTCCTGGGAGTTCCCAGGTCTACCAGATAGGTAACCTCTCCTTTCTGTTCAACAATTGTATGGGGGCCACTCCACTTGTCTTGGAGGGCTGCTGGGGCCACAGGCTCCAACACCCACACCTTCTGCCCTGGCTGGCACAGCCTTTTGGTCATGGCAGGCTTTCTGTAATTCCTGGCTAGCCTCAAGGTTTTTGGTTGCCTTTTTCATATACTCAGCCATCCTGGAGCGGAGACCAAGTACATAGTCCACTATGTCCTGTTTAGGGGGTTTGAGAGGTAACTCCCAACCTTCCTTCACCAGACACAATGGACCCCTGACAGGGTGGCCAAACAAAAGTTCAAAAGGGCTGTAGCCAACCCCTTTTTGAGGGACCTCCCTGTATGCAAATAAAAGGCAGGGCAAGAGTATGTCCCATCTTCGCCTAAGCTTTTCTGGGAGCCCTTTAATCATGCCCTTCAAGGTTTTGTTGAACCTTTCAACTAAACCATTGCATTGTGGGTGATAGGGTGTGGTGAATTTATAATTCACTCCACACTCCTTCCACATTGCAGTCAAGTAACTGGGCATAAAGTTTGCACCTCTGTCAGATACTACCTCCTTAGGAAAGCCCACTCTTGAGAAAATTCCCAGGAGGACCCTTGTCACCACAGGTGCTGTAGTGGTCCTAAGGGGAATGGCTTCTGGGTACCTGGTGGCATGGTCCACCACCACCAGGATAAATCTGTGCCCAGATGCTGTTTGGGGATCCATGGGACCAACTATGTCAATCCCCACCCTCTCAAAGGGAACCCCACCACAGGAAGTGGTATCAGGGGGGCCTTTGTGGTGCCACCTGCCTTCCCACTGGCTTGGCAGGTTACACAGGAGCGACAAAACTCCTTGGTGTCTTCAGACATGTGGGGCCAGTGAAAGTGAGGGACAATTCTGTCCCAAGTCTTGTTCTGGCCCAGGTGACCTGCTAAAGGAATATCATGGGCTAGTGTCAATAGGAAGCCCCTGAACTTCAGAGGTATAACCAACCTCCTGGCTGCTCCAAGCTTGGGGTCTCTACTCTCTGAGTACAGGAGTCCATCATCCCAATATATCTTATGGGTGCCACTAGCATTCCCAGCAGCCTCAGCAGCAGTTTGCTGTCTGAGGGGTTCAAGAGAGGGGCAGTTCAGCTGCTCCTGGCTCAGATCTGCCCTGGAAGGGCCCCCTGTCCCAAGAACTCAACCTGATCAGGTTCAAGCTCCTCTGGGACTGTTCCTTCTTCAGGCCTGAGATCATCCCCCTCAAGAGACTGATCTGCTTCCTGAGCTAAGGGGGAAGGCACTGCCTTAACCCTACTGCTCCTCCTCTTGGGAGGCACCTGGTCCATTGTTCCAGAATCCAGGGCCTGTTCAGCTTTTGACATTTTGGCCTGTGACCTAGTCACAGCAAAGACATGTGCAGGGATCCCTAGCATTTCTGCATGTGTCCTGAGCTCCACCTCTGCCCAAGCTGAGGTTTCAAGATCATTGCCAAGCAAGCATTCGACTGGTAGGTCTGCACTCACCACAACCTTCTTAAGGCCAGTTACCCCTCCCCAGGAGAAGTTAACAACTGCCAGAGAATGGTCTGTTCTGACATTGCTAGCATTAGTCACTTGGTACATTTCACCAAGTATAATCTGCCCAGGATCCACAAGATCTTTTGTCACCATTGTGACACTTGCTCCTGTGTCCCTGAATGCCAAAGCCTCTCTTCCATTAATTAAAGGCTGCTGTCTGTATTTGCCCAAATTATTGGGACTCACAAAGGGGGACATATCCATGCCCCCATCACAGACTAGGACAGCCTGAGTTGGCACTCTGACTAGACCAGAGCCCATCTCAGTACCCAGGGTCAACCCTACTACACCCTTATTCTGAGTACCTCTACCACCAATTGTAGCTGGACTAGGGGGAACAGTTGCCTTAGGGGCAATGGTGGATGGATTAGAGTCTTTGGACTTGGTGCAGTCACTTGTCCAGTGAGTTTTCTGCTTACAGCTTTTGCACCATGGTTTCTTTTGGCCTTTTCCTTTACTAGATTGGGATTCCCCACCAGATGCAGATTTTTGGGGACCTTGTGAAGACTTCTGGTCTTTAGCCTTTTCCCCACCCTTGTCAGAGTTTTTGGAATCTTGCTTCTTCTGGTCACCACCTTGGTTCTGTACCTTCTGCCTCACCCTGGTTCTGACCCATTTGTCTGCCTTCTTTCCTAATTCTTGGGGAGAGGTCAGATCAGAGTCCACCAGGTACTGATGCAACAGCTGATTTTTACAGTTATTAAGAATCTGCTCCCTCATGATTAAAGTATACAATCCTTTGAAGTCACATACCTTACTGTCCAGTAACCAACCTTCCAGAGCCTTAGTAGCACAATCTACAAAGTCCACCCAGTCCTGTGTCTGTGCCTTTTGGGTATCTCTGAACTTTAACCTGTATTGCTCAGTGGTTAGGCCAAACCCATCTATCAGGGCACTCTTCAGGACATGGTAATCATCGGCATCCTCTTCTCTAACAGTGAGGAGCTTGTCTCTACCTTTGTCTGCAAAGGAGAGCCACAAGATTGCTGCCCACTGCTCCTGGGGGACCCTCTGAACTTTACAGGCCCTTTCCAGTGCAGTAATCCATATGTGGATGTCATCCCCACTGTGGTAGGGAGGGACAATCTTGCTCAGGTTTCTATGGTCATAAGACCTTTCCCTATCCCTAGGGAAGTTGCTGCCACCATGGGACTTTAGTCCCAACTTTCTTCTTTGTCTATGAAGCTCTAGGGACTCCCTGTGTATAGCCAACTGCTCTTTTCTGATTCTCAACTGAGCTTCCTCATACTTGAGCAGTCTCTCTTTCCTTTCATGAGAGGATTCCCTCCTATGAGAGGAAACAGAGGTCCCTACTGAGGTGTCAGAATGGTTAGATTCCTCAGAAGGAGATCTTGACCTTCTAGGCACACTCACAATTCTTCCTGGTGGGACAAAGGGGAGGCCATTCTGGTCCTCCTCCTCATCTGCAGGAGGAGCTGGATTTTCCAGGTCAAGATCATTGTCATCTTCCTGGCCAGTTTCAGAGGTCAGGTCCTGGGTTTCTTCACCCCTGGTCCCTTCCTCATCTTCTGCCCCACCCTCTCTGCCTACCCCTTCAGACCCTGTGGGTCTTCTGAGATCATCCAACAGAAGCACCTCTATGAGGCGTTGGGTGTTGGCACTTTTGCCTGTCTTCAGCTTCCTAGTACTGCACAATGCTCTCAATTCCAAGAATGGGAGGTTGTCATACTTGGATGGTAAAAGCCCATTGGCTTCTGGCAGGGACCCACTGGTTCCTGGCCTTGAAGACATCACTAGTGAGGTGTGGTGTATGCACTACCTACTCTAGTGTGGCCTACTAAACTTTCTTGACTTGTAGAAAGGGTGTGCTAAGCCCATGACACACAACTCTAAGTTCAGTAGAACTTACTGTATTTCTAAGCTTGAATTTATATGTACCTCAGGTACCTTTAGTGGTTTTAGTTAGTCACACACTTGAGATTATCTGGTAAAACAAGGCAAGCTTGAATCCCACCGCTGCACACCAATGTGAGAAGTTGGCCTGGCATATGCTGTCTACTAGTTCTAGTGGGCACCTTGCACCAGTCCAAATGACCTTTATTGATGATAGGTTTAAAGACAACCTTTATTGAAAGCTATCCTAGTGGTAGCTATGGAGAGCAGCCTTCAGGCTAAGTCTTGAAGGAGTGTTAAGCTGTTTGTTTTACCATTCTATAATCTCATGAATGACCAAATGAAAGGAGAACCACACCAGGTATATATGTAAAATATATGTATGCATTACTAAACACTACCCAATAGTCTCTTTATGAGGCTAGAGGTCAAAGTACACAAGTTACAAGTCAAATAGCACAGTAAATTAGTACAATATACGATTAGCCCTAGGGGCGTACCAAACCATATATTAAGAAAGTGGTATAAGAACCACGACTTAAGTAGACACAAGGCCTAGAGCCTGTAGAATCACTGGGACCCCAAGGAACCACCCAAGGTAGTAACGCAGGGGAGCCACAGGGGCCGTGTGCAGTGTGTGAACACAGCTGCGAGCTCCGTTACAGTCTATGGGAAAGTCGCGGTTAGAGTTTTAAAGATTAAGGACACTTAGAAATGGACTAGGACCAAACCCTCTTGGACTTAGACAGTTCTAGGGTCAACACCCATGGGAGCACCGGAGTACTCGAGTTACCTCACCCAGGGAAGCCGGGTGCACAGGTGTCAAATGGTGTTGGGTCGCGTCGTCGATTTCAATGGCAGCCTGCAGAGAAGTGCTGCTGCCGGGAAGATGCGAAGTGTCCGAAGAGATCCAAGCCTGGATCGGAGATGAGAAGAACCTGAAAGCAGAGGGGACAGAGTCTGGGTCACTTGCCAGTGACCAGGGGCACGATAGTCGAATGCCCACCGATGTCGGGTGTTTCAGGTGAAAGAGGTGAAAGAGGTGAAGCTTGACTCTTCAGCCACGAGGCCCAGGAGTCGTCAACGACAACCAGGAGCTGGATTCGAGCTGTGCCACAAAGGATGTTGAGTGCTGCAGTGTTGGTGTCCGGATTGAACACAACAAGCCTTGGCAACAGCAACCCATGCAGAAAAGAGAAAGATGCTTCTGTGCAGACCAGCAAGGTCTGAGGGACTCACCACACGGTGGGGAGTCAGGGCACGTCTGGAGCAACCAGGGAAGCCCAAGGAAAATCAGAGTTACCTTCACAGGGACCCACCAGTTGACGGACCAGGGATCGTGAAGGCGCCCCAAGCGGAAATGCAGGAAGCGGGCCCACGGAACACTCGTGGAGTGTAGGCGCACAATCTTCAGTGCAGATAGTGCTCGGGGCCAGGGCTACAAGTAACCCAAAGCAGGACTTCAAGAGACATCGAGAAGTCGATGCACTAGCAAATGTGCACGGTGTCCAGGAGTTCCGGTTCCACGTCACTTGTGAGGGCTGCGGGTCTCAGCTTTGCTGGGGACTTGGGTCGGCCTCTGAGAAGTCTGTAAATCCTCTTCCTGGGCTGCAATTACTTCGGAGTCCGGCGGGAGCTTCAGAGATGCAGACCAGCAAATGCTTCATTGGTGCCTGCCAAGCAGGGGAGTCACTCCTTGACCCCAAGGGAGATTTCTTCAGTCCTCTAGTCTTGAGTAGAGCGTCGAAGTTCCAGGATTCAGTTGCAGAGTTTCGTCCAGGGATATCTAAAGTCATATTGCTAGGGGTTCCTTTCTTATACCCAAGGAAGGGGTTGTACTAACTCTGGGGACCCACCTATGGGAGGGTTTGGAAAGAGGGGTGGCTACACACATTTCCTTTGTCCAGTTTTGCGCCAGAGCAGGGGCTGGCAGCCCCTGCAACTGGTTTGAACTGGGGTATGCACGAGGACACCAAATGTGCCCCCAGTGCAGGACTTCAAAGCACTCTTGGAGTGCACCCACCCAGCCCCAATCCACTAAGGCCTGTCTGGGAGGTTGTAACACCTCCCTGCAACAGGAAACCTATTGTCCAGGCCTCCCCTGCCGGAGTTTCGGTCAGCAGCAGGAGGCCAGACTCGTGTCTGTGGCTGCAGCATCCATTTTGTGATGCCAGGGCTCTGTTTAGTTGGTACCGGGTATACCGGTGCTGTCATGTCTCTCCCTCCAGAAGGGTGGGATCATACTCCCACACCAGTTACTGGTGTGGGGGTATGATTCCAAGGTGTTTGACACCAAACACGACATGTTTCCGTGCAGCCATCCCAAAGTTAGCATTTACCGCGAGGATATAATGCACTTAAGAGTATATGGTCAGGCTGCACCACAGACAACCCCGGAGAGGAGATTCCGAAGGCTGCACAGGGGCTCTGATCATGCATGGGCACCCTCTCACATAAAACCAAGCACCCTGCCTTCAGGATTGATAAGGCCTGCCGTAGGGGTGACTGAAAGTTTTGTATGTGCAGTGATAGGGGAGATATAGTGAACCTATATCTCAGTAAGGGGTGCATGCACCACCTTACTCAGGCTGCTGTAGCAGTCCTGTGGTGTCATTTTGGAAGGCTGCCCAGGGGTGGCATAATGCATGCTTCAGCCCCTGGTAGGCTTTTGGGGTACCTATGCCCTGGGTACATAGTATACCATATACTAGGGACTTAAAAGGGCACCCCAGAATCCAATCTGCAGTGTACTTAAGGTACATGGAATCAATTTAGAGAGGAAGCAGCTAGGCTGGGGTCCTGGATAGCAGGGCCCCAGCCAGACTAAAGCCGAAAAACAGTGTAACATCAGCAAAAAAATCTGGGTAACCATAAGAGGCAGATCCTACTCTCCTACAATCAAATTGAGCTGATCTAGGAGGTGGTCTCATTTTGTATAATTTCCTCCTTAAATTCTCAATGACTTTAAAATTAAATGTCCCTAACAAAGAAACTGTAGAACCTCATCTTTCTCTGTAATTTCGTGCCATTGTTCAAGTCAAAGACATGGATGTAATTCTTTATCCAGCAATACGATTTATCCTGTTATACCCTCAGGCAGTGTCTTCTCCTACTCTTACAGGTATGGACACATCTTTTTGTATTCATTCTTGTAAAGCTTTGAAAAATGTAATTTTATTCAATTTGGTATTTCAAAAATGTCTTCCACAGAATCAGGAAATGAAATTCTCCCACAATACTCTTGTTCAGCAAACACAACCAATAAGAGTTCATTTTTCTAGTCAACAAATCCCAGTGCGGCTTTACACCAACCGGCCAATTGCAGTGCGATACACTGTGATATCAATCTCGCTCTTTGTAGCAGCTCACCCTCCTTTACGATTTTCTACTGCATGTTTTCTAAGCAAATGTACAAGACGATATGCAAGCATTTTCAACATCAAATTGTCTGCTCCACTGATGGAAAGATGGCTCTCGCTCAAACGGTAATACGAAATATCCCTATTTCTATACCTATCATTCTCATTTACTTCAAATAAAATCTTGACCTGCGGGATTTCCCCCTAATTGATACAGTTATTTCCTGTGCACCTGAGCTCAATGCTACCAGTCGCTGACCAGTACCACTTGAAAGGAAATCCCTATCCATAAGATGTTGTCGACATCGACTCAAAACAAACATAACACCACAGTACACTACACTAAGACCACCACGTAGGTGTGTATCCTAGGATCTTAGGCCACAAACTGACCCGATAACAATTTCAACTTCAACTTTTTTACATTAAGCGATATGGCACATACAACTTTTTTCAACTTCGCATAACATCACATGGCCATTTTAAAACACTGTGGGGCATATTAGCAAGACCCACGTTAAAATTATCGCCGTTTTAGCGGCAGGAAACTGCCGCTAAAACGGCGATAATGGGCTTGCTAATATGCGTTATGGAATTCCAATAGAAGCCCAGGTTAGATGTCCTGCACATCTAACCTAGGCTTCTATTGGAATTCTATAACGCATATTAGCAAGCCCATTATCGCCGTTTTAGCGGCAGTTTCCTGCCGCTAAAACGGCGATAATTTTAACGTGGGTCTTGCTAATATGCCCCTGTAATCTAAGCCAAAGCAATTGCAACTCACATCCCTATTAATACTCACACACGTCAAAATCCGTCAGTTACTACATCAATCCTTCTGCCGAAGCATGGGATTTTGGGCCTGTTAGAAATTGGGTTCTATGGTTGGCAGGATTGTACCCTGTCCAAGTAGGAACCCTTTCTTCTAGTCAGGGTAAAGGGATTACACTTCTAAAATAACCCCTGCTCACCCCCTTGGTAGCTTGGCACGAGCAGTCAGGCTTATCTCAGAGGCAATGTGTAAAGCATTTGCACATAACACACAGTAATACAGTGAAAACCCTACAAAAGGACACAGCACCAGTTTTCGAAAAATAGCCAATATTTATCTGTGGAAAACAAGACCATAACAATAAAAATCCAACATACTGTAATAAAGGTATGAATTTTGCAAGAATACATTTAAAAGACAGTTTGTTGAAGTCGAGAGCTCTGTCAGGGGGCTCTCACGGTGTTGTGAACAAAGAAATCCAACAGTTCAGGCCAAACGTGAAGTCGCTGGTCAGCTACGGTGTTCGAAAGACCCGCAAACAGTACCTTGATAATGCAGGGCAAGGAACTCCAAAGAGGTGTCGTCGTCAGGCTTCAGTCCCAGAGGTCAGTGAAGGAGTCGTCGGGCCCTTGAAGTCAAATGATTTACAGATTGAACTCCGTGGGGTGGTGTCCGTTGCGGTGGTGGCAGGTCATGTTGCAGGCAGCGACGTTGTTGTTGCTGAAGTGCTGTTGTCGGTAGACGATCTGGAGTCGATATTGCCAGCATCGGTGGGACAAGGCTGCGGTGTGGGATGGGGTGATGCATCGAGAACTTACCAGGTGTGCCCCAAATGTTGGCGAGAAGCAGCGTCGTGAAGAGCAGGCGGCGATATGAAGCCAGGCGGTGCGAAGTGTGCTCTCAGGCCACGGTACAAGCAGTGGCTCGGTGGTGGCGTCAGTGAGACCAGGGTTGTGGTGCGAAGCGGGGGGTGCTCTTGGTGGTAACAACAGGTCACAGAGCGTCGTTGATGGAGTCAGATTGATTTTTCTTGTGTTGCAGCACAAAACACCCATTTCCCAGTATTGGTAGCAGATGATCTTGAAGTCTTTGCTGTTCCTCAGATTTCTCGAACAGGTAGCAAGCTCTACCTCAAGCACTTGGAGAAACTCAGGGAAATAAGTTGCAGAAACTCCAGTCCAGTCCTTTCACTGCCCAAGACAGAAGCAGCCACTGCAGGCCAATACAGCCAAGCACATAGCAGAGTGAGTGGTAGTTCCTCCTGACAGCTTCTCCAGCTCTTCTTCTTGGCAGGTTCTTTAGTCCAAAAGAGTTCTAAAGGTATGGGGTCAGGGCCCCAATATTGATACTACTTTTCTCTTTGAAGTTGTAGGTAGCAAGTCCCTCTAGCTCAGTAGAAACCAGTTTTGTCCTCCCTAGTCCAGCTTTCCCTACAGGAGGTGGAGATAGCATTGTGCAGAGCAGACACAGCCTATTCAGGTGCTAATGAAAACTTTTCCCACCACTCTAAATGCAGAAAGGTCTATTCACCTAGCTATGAGTCACCCAGGAAAGGTAGGACACACCTCACCCCCCCTTGTGACTGTCTAGAGTGAATACACATCCCCAGCTCCTGTCAATCCAAAACCAGATGGTGGATACACAAACAGGCAGAGGCACACATGATGGTTCAGCAAACAAATTACCAATTTCTAAAAGTGGCATTTTCGAAAAAACACAATTTAAAAACCTCCTTTATTAAAAGATGTGTTATTAAATTATGAGCTCAGGGAGCCTAAACTCAATTTCTCTATCTTTTCCCAATTGAAAATTACACTTGTGAAATGTTACAAGGCAGCTCCAATGACCACCTATAGGAAAGACAGCCTTTCAATAGTGAAAAACAAAATGTATAGCATTTCACTATCAGGGCATGTAAAACACACCAGCACATGTCCTACCTTTTACATACACTGCACCCTGCCCATGGGGCTACCTTGGGCCTACCGTAGGGGTGACTTACATGTAAGAAAAGGGAAGGTTAGTGCCTTGCAAGTGGGTGCACTTGCCAGGTCGACTTGGCAGTAAACACTGCGTGCATACCGCAGGTCTGAGATACCTTTGAAAGGCTACTTGGGCGAGTGGCACAACCAGTGCTGCAGGCCCACTAGTAGCATTTGATTTACAGGCCCTGGGCACACACAGTGCACTGTACTAGGGAATTACTAGCAAATCAAATATGCCAATCGTGGAAAACCAATCATGACACAATTTACAGTAGGAGCACTTGACTTTGTCACTGATTAGGAGTGAAAAAGTGCACAGAGTAACAAAATCAACAGAAACAAAGTAAAAAACAGGAGGCCAAAAAGCAAAAAAGTCAGGGGATAAACGTGCCAAAAATGACAAGTCCAGTGGGGCTTTTTAGACTTGACAGGAAAATCTATTTTGGACTCCCTAAATCTTCACATCACTAGACAAGCCATTACTCTGCTACCAAGTTTTGTTGCAGCTGAAGATTTTTTTTCTGGGTTTTGTCCTACTGGGCCCATACGGGTAGGATTTTTACTCAGATTCTATACTTCACCTCAGAGGCGATAGTCCTCTGATGGATCTTTCTTCATCGTAGTGAGGGTTGAGGAATCAGGATGCCCCAATGCTGCCCACCCAGTGAGGACAATTAATTGGTAGCAAACTCACAAATTAGAGATCAGGTTCAAATATATTACTCTTAGAACCATGCTATAGAAATAAATTATTGCAATTCGAAGACCCAACCTCCTAAAGAAGTTTAGTCTAACAAGATTCATACAAACCAATAGCTCTGCTTTGGCTACATAGAACAAGAGTAAAAGAACCTGATGTTCTAAAAATAATCTACGACTCTCACTATTATACATTTAAAGATCTGATAATTGTAGGCACAGTTTCTGTGGAACAACATTAAGGCACAATAAAAAATCTCAGACAAATTTAGACTATTTGGTTATTGTATTAAAGATCCAAAAATCAATTCATATAAGTAACATTTTAAGAAGCTCAGTCAGGAGTCTTACAGCTCAAAATGTAAAACCACACATCCAGCCAAATTAAAACTATTGCTAAATACAGGCATCCATAAGAGGATGGTTCCAATCGTTAGAGATCCCTACCACCACCAAAGGCAGGAGGATGGTTCACAAGTGTTCTCTTAGCTAGGGCAAAGGGATCAACTTCCACTAGGGAAATGTCTATGGGCAAGGGGAATGGAGTATAAATCAGGAAAGTTCAAGTCTGGTCTCTCATCAAACTGCTCCAAATCATCAGTAAGGGTAAGATGGCAATGGCATGAAAGAGAAAGTCCAGCAGGCAGGCTGGAGGCAAAGGAAGTGAAGGTGTAGCCCTCCTCCTCCTAGGACAGTCACTATTTATACTTTAAAATGGTTCATTGTGATATCAGTAGTCACCCTACAATGGTCTGATGATCATGTGACCATTCACCAGGTACAAATTGATACTCCAACATAGGTTCCTATTCTCATTATGAGAAACGACTGTCCCTTCCATCCTCACAGGTTAGTTGACAAGGAGCTTATTTATTTTGTTGCTCTCCATGGATATAGTCCAAAGTCCAGGTTCCCACCATTCATACACAAAGAAATGCTGTAAGAGTGTCTCTTGTTGCTTAAAGATTGTCGCATGAACAAGAACAAATAAAGCAACATTTGAGGAAATGTATCAAAATCCATTACACAAGGCTATGAAAATATACAATTCAAAAGTCAATTCAAATGCATTTTAACATTAGCATTTCTTATTTAGTAAAATAAAAAGCTCCTAATTAAGTTCAAGCATAACTAAACAAATCAAAAGTGACATATATAAGTATATTGTAAGGTTGTCAGTGATTGTTAAACAGAAACTCTCATTGTGGCTTACTACCAAATTTAAAAAAAGTAGCAACATGTAAAGTCTTTCTAAAAATCATTAACATAAAGTTGATTCCATGATTATAAGATCTTTACAATGTTCGGCACTTATACTGAAAGTTTCAATCATATAGTGCATTGCATACATTAATTGCACCAATGTGAAGTTTGCTATTGCGCTCTACAATGAAGTCGATAAAATTACTAAGGGGTATATTTACATGAAAATGGCGCACCAACCTGCGTCATTTTCAAAACACAGGGATGTACCATATTAACACAAATATGGCACATCTCTGCGCCGGCACCAAAAAAGCTGCCTAGCGCTAATGCAGGCACCCATGCATCAGGGTGCAAGGGTGCCTGCGTTGCAGAAACAATTGTGTTTGTGCAAAAGGGACACCTTACGGCACAAAATCAATCATTAATTGTGTTTTGCTCCTTGTATGTGTGCTGCAGTGAGCAAAAGACGAGGAGAAATACAAGTATTTCTCCTCGTTGCGCCACATTAATGCCTTATTTTGAAAGGCGTTAGTTTTTGGTGTTGCCTCAGATTTACAGATCCTTGTAAATCAGGAGCAGTGTCAAAAAGCCATTGTTTTTGTGGGAACACCCACAGCAGCACACATTGCATGCCCCTTTGCCGCAAAATACTGCGTTGCAGAGGGCCATATTTACAAGGCTGTGTTAAGCCACACAAAGTGGCAAACTTATAAATATGGGCTTGCATAGAGCACCACCGGAGCTTCAAAAAAAGTGATGCTCCATTGGAGCTATGGGCTTGCAAATAGGCCCCTAAGTTTCATTATTAATTTTCATGATAATTAGTTACTAAAACATTTCACTTTCGCTATTTGATTAATCCTACTGTTTCTACCTAGTCAAGCATACTTTTACTGTGCTGGCACTTCAACATTTCTCAGTTTCAGTGTTGTTTTTCTAGGCGTTTGTAAAGCACACACTCGTGTTTTCGTTGTCAAGATTGGTTTATGTGTCGTGTAAAGCATGATCAACTTTTACGCATGCAGCGTAAAACTAACTTACAAATCGTATTCATTAAGAAATATTGAAGTAAAATTGCTAACAATATTATTTAATACACTACTATCTTTTATAAGACATATCTCTATGAGAAGGTTGAAAACATTGTTTTTCGAATAAATCATGATGGTTCAGCACATTTTATCATTGAACTCTTCACTACATCACAATACTAAGAAAGTTGACGGAAGGTCATTAAGAAGGAAAAAAAAAAAACTGTACTCATAAGCATTCCTAACTCAACATAGGCAGATACTGAAGCCTAGTGCTTACACTTCCATCTTATTTGTACACGCTAATTACATTGATTACCATCTATAAAATTCATTAAAGTATCCACTCATGATGCGATTATCACCAAAAATGAGCTGGTCTCACTTAGCTCGATCTCACCCATTGACTGGTCTGACCACCACCTTAAATTGTTTAGTAACAATACCGACGTCAGATCCCACCCAGCCATAACTGATAAACCTAAGCACCGGACCAGGAACATCAAACAAGTCCCAATAACTGAACTGGAATCCCGAATTTGTGCCCAACTACAGAGTCACCCTCCCACTCACACCGTTGATGACTTCACTGCACACTTTAATACTGTGATGATGGATGTTCTAGAAGAAATTGCTCCACTCAAACTAAAACAATCGAGATCTATCCAATCAAAATCTTGGTTCAACGCAGGTCTTAACAACAAGAGGAGACAACTAAGACATGCAGAAAGGACATGGAGACAGAACCCTCGACAATGCACCTAGCTCTACTTAGAACAACACTGCTGTCATATAAGAACCACATTTTTAGTGAAAAAGCTTATTTTTTTCGCCACCAACTTGACCAAGCTAAGAATAGACCCAGGGAGCTCTTCAACATTGTTAAAAGACAAACCACTCTCACATGAAATAACAGCCACCAATGAACGCTGCAAAGAAATTGCCAGCTTCTTCACTGATAAAGTTGCCAAAATTGATCAATCCTTCATCCAAGTCACAAATCTGCCATCCCTCCTAACCTGCCCCACTATGCTTACTAATGACCAAATGGACCTAAATTATACTAAGGGCAACGTAAAGTTGGTGCGCCGTTCCGGTGGTCTGTAGATGAGAGTGCTGTGATGTGGAGTTTGAACGACAGGTGTTCTTTGTTGGAGGATGATGTGTCCGTGGATGTGATGCAGCTGATGGTGTTCTTGTGGATAATGGCGATTCCGCTTCCGAGCTTGTGAAGTCTTTATTTCCTAACAATCTTGTAGTTATGCTTTTATTTAATTAGATTTTAAACATGTTACTATTACAGGTTGTAGAGTTAATTGATAGATAGGTGGGTAGTGTTTATTTGGGTAGATGTCAGGAATATCAGGAAAAATCACTCAAGCACTGTATCTTTACTTAGTCATGCAGGGTTAAGATCTACCTTTAAGTTCAGAAGAGGCCTGGATTGGTGATCGTGGGAGACAGGAACATGGAAGCGTTGCTAGTTCTCACTCCTGGGTTGTGGGCTGGATTTCTCAGCCCTTATGGTTCAGTGACTTGATACACCCCTGCTTGTCCTTTAAACCCTCAATTTTACTTTTAATCGTTTGTGCCTGCTAAGTTATTTTGCTTCCTTACCTCTATGTGCTTTATAGCCATAGCCTTCCGCTGATTTCCATCTCTGTACCTGCTCTGTAGCGTTTGTATCAGTGCCAGTGCCAGTGATACATAGCTCTAATTGAAAGTCTCCTCTGCTTGAGACAACCAACACCTCACAAACTGTTTGCGCATCATCCAGACATGTATGTCCAGAGCCTACCTAAATCTCAACCGACCCAGACAAAATTCCTATTACTTGCCAAGAACAATAAACAAGACACACTAGATACATGGCTTAGTGACATAAATCTTGACACTTCGATCCCCAACTTTTACTGAATGCCAGATCACTTGTCTTGACCTTGAATACCAAACTCAACCTCAACCTCAAAGAACACATTGCCAAAAAATCAACGACAGCCTGCTACTAGCTCTCCTTCTAAAGATAGTCAAACCATTTCTTCCTGGAAGTGACTTCAGATCTGCTGTTAAGCCCATGCACTCTCTCATATGGGTGGTGTGAATGCCCTAATCTATGGCTTTCCAGACCCTACACTGGCACCCCTTAGGGACATTCTACATGCTGCAGTATATCTCATCCATGGCCTGAAGAAATAGGATCACATCACCCCTTGCTGGCCCACACCATCTTCAAAACAAGCTTTATTATTTCTAAAGCCATCACAACCAGCTCCCACTCTTTTCTTGCAGACAACCTCACCATCTCCGGATGTTTGTGGCACATCTGCAGCCAGGACACCATCAGACGGCAGAATAAGATGTGGAAAAAAGAAAAAGAAAGACAGCAGGTCTTTACCACCCATTCACCCAGGATCTGGAACAACATCCCCATATCCATCAGCTGTTTAAATTTATGAAAGAGCCACCTCTTTCAAGGATACTACATCAAAAACATTATTCAAACACAACCTAGCTTCCTTTCCTATTTCTCATTTGTTGACTTAATATTTTTCTTTTCCATGTACAGAACCCTGCTGCCTTTTGGGTAGGCTTGCACTTTAGAAATATTATATACATAGATACATACCTCTGCAACCATCCAACTGAACTGGTGTGCTGCTTCACTCTGTTCCAGCAGTCTTTGATCCATTCAATTCCTGACTGAATCTTGGTAGGACTAGAGCTAGTCTTAGTATGTCCTCACTGAGTGAAGGTGTTGGAGCAGTGGTTCTGAGGCAATCCTCGGCTGCTTTTGGAGGCATTCACGTCCAGTGGCTCCAGGGTCTTTTTCCTTTCATAAACAACATATTATTATTCAGTACCTTGGTTGGAATAACTGGACAACTGGTATTTCTGCATCTATTGCTTTAGGGGAATTGCATTATTATCCTAAACCCAACATGGAAGTTCAAATGTAAATTTTATAAAAAATAAAAAAAAGAGGACATTTTTTTCTAGGGTTCTTATTTTTGTGGCTAGTGTTTCATTTTCAAATTATTTACTAATGCTTTTTTCAATTCTTTAAAACATGTATTTTTAATACATACATTTTCGAAAGATCTATTTTTAAAATGTTGGAATTCATTCTTTTTGTGCTGTTTAATTTTCTCTTTATGTTTAAATTATATTTTAAGTGGCATAAGGGGGCTTGGGCACGAGGTGTTTTAATGCTACTTTTTTCTATGTTAAATGCTTTTAGCTTTATAATATTGTATGTGCGGTTTTAATTGTAAATAAATTATAAGAATTGAGTATATTACTTTGAGGTTTTTAAATTATAAATTTGCAACTTTTTTTATATTAAGCTTAGTCTTATAATACAAAATGTATTTTGTATTTTGGTTTGTAGTACATTAATTTTGGTATTTAATACATTAGAGAATTTGTTCATGAAAGAGCGTATTATGTATTTTAACAAACATATTAAAAAATAGTTTTTTTCAATAAATATTTATAATATGTGAATATCACACAATTTCCTAAAATGTAAATTCTGTCAGTAACTATAAAATAGAGTACTAACTTTATCCTCACCCAAATGTATACACATTTCCCAACATGACTGATCTTAGTAAAGTACTCCACCACTTATACACCCCCCAAATGTTTGTGAGATTTTAGTTAAAGAAGTAACTTTTACTCTTTAATATTATTCACTTTCTCCCATAGTTTTGGACTGAGTTAGAATAATAATTCTCACTTCCTTCATTTGTGCACTTTCTCCAATTTTTCTTTGGTTAGGGTTGAAATAGTAAATCTCATCCCCTCCACCCCAAATTATGCACTTAATCCAATGTTTGTAGAACTGAAGTTAGAACAGTAACTCGAATCCCCTTTTATTATGCATTTTAAAGAATTTAGGTTTGACTGGAGTTAGAATAAATCTCAACCCACTGATTAATGCACTGCCACAATACTTGAGAAACTGGAGATTGAGTACTAAATCTCACTCCCTTTAATAGATGCACTTTCCTCAATGCATTTAGAACTGTTGTTACAATAACTAATCACACCCCCTGAATCCATATACTTTTCACCAATATTTGTAGGACTCGACTAAAATAATAAATATGACCCCTATCATTTAATCACTTTTCCAATTTAAGTTTGATCGGAGTTATAATAGTAAGTATCACTCCTCTCACTCCTTGTGTACTTTCTCCGATGAATATAAGACTGCATTTAGAATAGCAATTCACAGCCCTTAATGTATGCACCTCCTCGATTTATTGTTATACTGGAGTTCAAATAGTAAACCAAACTGCTTTTATTTATACACTTCCCCAGATTTATTTGGACAGGTCTCAAATTAGTTGTTCTCACTGCAGTGATTTATGCTCTTTCCTCAAAGTTTATAAAACTGAAGTAAAAATAAAAAACATTCTGTCCTTTCATTTCGGGCACTTCTTTAAGATTTTAATTAGATTGCAATTAGAATAATAAATCTCACCTCTCAGATATATGCACTTTCCCCAGTGTTTGAGAGATGAGTTGAAATAGTTAACCTCACCCTCCAATTTAAGAATTTTCCTTGATGTTTGTGGGATTGGATTTAGAATTGTAAACTTGACTCCTTTAATTTCCTTTTCTTAATGTTTATAGGAAAATTAAACCTCACATCCCAACTTAGGGGCTGATTACAATGACAGGGAAACCACCACCGACAGGCTGTCGGTGGCGGTCTCCCCGCCGTTGTAACCAACTTTACCGCCAACCGTATTATGATGGCAGACGGACGTGTGGCGGTCGTAAAGACCAACCGTCATGCATCCGATGGGCTCCTTGAGCCCGGCGGTGTTGCGGAGGGGCTTGTTGTCCCTACAATGCTGGCGGTGCTTACAAGGCACCGCCGTAGGGATTACGTTGTCCTTTTCGGCCAGCCATTTCATGGCGGGTTACCCGCCATGAAAAGGCTGTCGGAAAGGGATATTGGGGGCCAGTAGCAGGCCCCCCTTCCCCCCTGGTCCACAGACATGGGACCATATCCCTGCACCATGTGGCAGGCACCTCACGGTGCCTGCCACGTAGTGCAGAGTTATGTGTGGCAGTCTCATTATAATTAGCCCTGTGGGACCACCGCCTTGTAGGCGGGCAGTCCCAATCCCCGATACGATGGCAGATGGACTGAAGTCCGGCCGCCATCGTAATCAGCCCCTTAATTTTGATGTTTGTAGGATTGTTGTTAATAAAGTTAATTTTGTTTATTTTGACTACTGTAATTATATTATAGATGGTGATTTGAGGATACTCAGAGGGAAAATGTTATCACACATTGATGAATATTTCACAAGAGTCAACCATTAATACATTGCGGAATGGCAATCGGATCATAATTAAAGACTCTAATGAGGGTGAGAATGAAGTGAAATGATCCTTCAATTGTGCAGAAAAACTGAAATGTTTTACAGGCTGGGGAAAGCTTACAGGGTAGGATAGGACCAGTTCCTTCAGTCGCACATGGGAAATTTGAGGCATGATGTACAAAATTCCAATTGCAAAAAGTAGTAAAAAAAAAGTGCACCAACCTCTTGCGAATGGAAAGGAATTTTGGAAACCAACCTATGTTCAATTAGGTCAGTTCACAGAGTTCTGTATCTTTGTTGTTAGCAATTCTACCTACATGATCAATATTCATGAAATATGTAATAAATCGTGACGCACTATGATTGAATGCCTTCACAGGGAGAGTGGCCTACAGGGGTCAGCAGTTCACCATGTCTGTGATCACATTTTACGTCAAGTCAACATTTTTTTTAATTGTAGCCAATTTTTTGTAAATGATATGGGACTGCATTCAAGGAGAAAAGTTTTTTTTTTACAATTGTTTGAGTAATAGTAATATAAAATTAGGTTTATTGAAACCAAGGGTTTCTTAAACTTTAACTTGGCAATACAATAAATCCAACATTAAAAATAATTTTAAATCCCACACCCTCTTCAAGGTCAATAAAAGCCTACCCATCATGCAGATTACATCCAAACATTTCATATCAAATTAATATTGCCTCAGCCTTACCCAATCCCATATTACATAAAATCAGCTTTTAAAAAGCAACAACGTAAAGATAAAAATATACACAATCCATTAAAACATGAACAGAGGAGCAGCACATTTCTAACCTCCAATTGGAAATCCCCTCCCCATTTCATAACCTTAACTCTCCCATATGCCCAGAATAAGCCAGATTCAAACATACTCGAAATCTTAAAACTGTCAAATGCATTGAGGGATTGCGTAAACTAGCTTGTTAAGCGAAGGGTGACGTATAAGCCCAGGAATCTCTTATCTAGATGTTGGACTTCTTGTAAATTTTCCAAGGGCCTGATTTACAAATGTAAACTTACACTTTTGGGTAAGTTTACAACTGTTTACTATTCACAAAGGGATTTGCAAGAAATATATTTAAGAGTGCAGAGTCTTCGCACATAAAAATATAGGACTGTTCTATCTTTTTATGTGCGGAGACCCTGTGCTCATAAAGATACTACTCGTAGATCCCTTAGTGAATAGCAAAGAATTGTAAACTTACATAAAAGTGTGAGTTTACCTTTCTGAATCAGGCCCTAAGTCTTGATTTCTGGATTCCAACCAACCTCTGACCTTTGGATCCATTTTCGATGTCTGTAGGGGGGCATCAATTTTGTAACCCTTTATTTTATAGAAGCAAGCCAACCTTGCCAGGTGATCTCTTACCGGTCTCGCCCAATGTATCTCACTAGTGCATATTTCCTTGGCGCAAAGAGTGGACACTTTTAAATTACATGCTGTTATTAATTTATCCCAAAACCATAAAGAAAGGGTTGAAGCAGTGGCATTCAAAGGTTCAACTTATCTTCCTCCGTAAACGCTTGGATCATAGAGCATGAGGGGAGATCTAGGAGGTTTTTAAGACAGGCTCATACAAATTTCTGCCAATCATGACTAGCTCCTAAGCCTAGGATCTATGCCCCATAATGCAATTGTAGAGGTACCAGTACCTATAAGCTGCGAAGACATGTTCGAGTCAGGGTCCTCCAAAACTTGACCTGTTTGATTGAGAGTTTGGTGGAGGTCCATGGACCACTGCCTATTGCCCAATTAACTTTTTTTTTTAACATACACATAGGGGAAATGGACTTAGGAGACTACTTCCCATTTGTGAATGGGTTAACATCTCCTTTGAGTTGTCAGAAAAATGTTAATGATTTATGACCAGAATTCAGTTGCAAAACATTGATACATACCATCAAAAAGCACTATTTGGAAGGGACTCCCTAAACATGCCCCTTCCAAATAACGATTTGTTATGGCCCATATTGTGATTCAGGTAACGTGTTCTGAAATCAGAAAAGGGGATTAGTATATAATAAAACATTGCGTGGTCGGAAAAAATTGCCTTGAACATCTGGCAAACAAGTTCTCTGGGCGGCTTTCTGGTTAGTAGTGACTTTCGAAGTGGGGGATTTCAACCATTGAAAAAGAAAAAAGATGGCCATGTTAGAAGTCAAGACTATAAAGCTTGTAAAAACAATAGCAATATCTGATTACAAGGAAGAATTCAATATCAGGAAATACAGTGCAAATACAATCCTAGGCAAAGCAGTCTAAAGATCGCAAACATAGGGGAAGAGAGAGAAACAGGGCCTAGCTTTGTTGATATGGTGCAGCTCTGCTTTCACCCTTCTGATGCAATGCAGTGCAGAACATTTGGTCGCTGTGTTGTATGAAAAATTTGAAAATGCTGACCTATTTCTCAACGTTAATGCCACATAGCCCTTTCTACCTTGTTTGCTAGATATGGTTTTGCATTAAAAACTATGGGTTGCTTCTTGGGAACGCCCTACAACCCATGGTCTGCCCCCTTGACACAAAGTAGCATGTAGCACCACTTTGCATTACTTTAGAGGTACATTCCAGGAAAGTAAATTCTAATTCAATCATTTGCGCTTGTTTGCACCACTTTATGTATACCCAGTGCAGAGTGTTTGTAGATCTTGTTATGTCTTAGGTAATATTGAACGTTTGATTAATTTTAAACTATTTGATTTAGTGTTAAGCCTAGATTACAGGTCAGGTCTACGTTTAGGCCTAGTAGTTAGGTTTAAAGCAAGACTGAAGGCTAGGGTAAAGGCAGATTGAGGATTTATGGTTAGAATAAGGTTAAAATGTAATGTTATGGTGATATTTGCATTAGTATTAGGGTTAAGCTTAAGGATAGGTGTTAGACTTGGTATCTTTTGGTGTGTTTCCCCTGTCTTTTGCTTTCTGACCTCCTGGTTTTTACTCTGTTTTTGCTGGTTTAGTGTCTCTGCGCACTTTCTCACTGCTGTTCAGTGTTAAAGTGCAAGTGCTCCTGTTATAAACTGTTATTATGGATTGGTGTTTCCATGGTTGGCATATTTGATTTACTAGTCAGTCCCTAGTAAAGTGCACTGAGTGTGCCAGGGCCTGTAAATCAAATGCTACTAGTGAGCCTGCAGCACTGATTGTGCCACCCACATGAGTAGCCCTGAAAAGGTAACTCAGGTCTGCCACTGCAGTATCTGTGTGCAGTTTAGTACTGCCATGTCGACTTGGCAAGTGCACCCACTTGCCAGGCCCTGCCCTTCCCTTTTCTTACATATTAGTCACCCCTAATGTAGGCCCAAGGTACCCCTGTGGGCAGGGTGCAGTGTATGTGAAAGGTAGGACATGCCCCAGTGTGTGTAGCATGTCCTAATAGTGAACTACTGCCAATTCCCATTGGACAGAATGGGGAGTTCGCTTATAAAATTTTATAAACATAACTACCCCTGGGAAAGAGGTAGGAAAATAAAGTTTAGTATGCCTGAATGTTAAAATACATCTTTTAGTGAGGGCGATTTTTACATTCTGTGTTTGAAAATACCACTTTTTAGAAAGTAGGTATTTTCTTGCTGAGCCATCCATTGTGCCTCTGCTAGGTTTGTGTATTGCATGTCTGGCTTTTGGATGAGAGGGGCTGGGGAGGAGCAGTGGCTCCAGAGAGCCTGATGAGTCAGGCCTGGGCTGAATAGACCTGGGCTGCATTTAGAGTAGGGATGAGGAGATTTCCTTTCACCTGAGTGGGCCTGGTCTGCCTCTGACAATGCTGTCTCCACCTCCTGCCAGAAAGCTGCACCAGGGAGGACAGAACTGGTTCTGGCTGAGCAAAGACACTCTCTGCCTCCAGAGAACATAGATTTTGTGGTATAAATATTGGGGCCCAGACCCCAGAACTTTAGAGCTCTTTTGGACCAAGAAGACTGCCATGAAGATGAGCTGGAGAAGCTGTGAGGAGGAACTACCACTTTGCTGAGTGCTTTGCTGTGTTGGCCTGCAGTGGCTGCTTCTGTCTTGGGCAGTGAAAGGACTGGTCTGAACTTTCTGCAACTTCTTTATTGAGTATCTCCAAGGGCCTGAAATAGAGCTTGCCTCCTGTTCTGAAGTCTCAGGGACTGCAAAGACTTCACCAACCTCTGGGTACCGCTTCTGGAACCGCTGTTTCAGCTGTCACAGAGAAGGGAAATGCAACCGACTCCGTCGCTGGCTCTGTGTCCTGACGGCACCGCAGACTGCACCGTCCACATCTCGCACCGCAACCCTGGTCGCATCGGCGATGACGACCGACACTGCCACCACCGAGACCTGTGGGCACCGCACTCCACACAGCCTTGCTTCACTTCACCATCCTGGTCTCACCGACGCCGTCGCTGCTGCTGACTTCGACACCCGTGACCGCATTGTGGCTGGGGGCATTGCTCGTAAGTTTCACGACACACCGCCTCATCCCACATAGCCGTCTGGGCCGACCGACGCCATCTCACGCTAACTGGCTCTGTCGCCTGCACCGCAACCTGCTAGCACCGCATCGAGCACTGAATCGCCCTGCACCGTAAGCCTTGGTCTCACCGACGCCGTCTGGACGATCGTCACTGAGCCGCTGCCTGCACCGCATCGAGAGGACACTGCACCCTGCACCGCTTCCATTTTGCAATGCAACCGCGACGGTTGCCACGACCGGCTCACACCAACGTGTCAGCCGCAACGAGAAAGGTACTGTTACCGAGTCTGTTCATGCTTTCGCTGGCCCGTACCGACGCAGTCAGCTGGAACTGTTGTTTTCAGCATTGCGGTAGCTCCGGACGGAGCTACCGACTCGTACAAACTGTGTTTTTTAAGTATTCTTACAAAGTATACCTTTTTAAGTACTGTATTGTGGATTTTTATCGTGTTGGTCTTGTTTTAAGTATATAAAATATTGGATATTTTCTAAACTGATGTGGTGTCCTTTTGTAGTGTTTTCACTGTATTACTGTTGGTTATGTACAAATACTTTACACACTGCCTCTAAAGATAAGCCTGACTGCTCGTGCCAAGCTACCAAGGGGGTGAGCAGGGGTTATTTTAGGAGTGTAACTCCCTTATCCTGACTAGAAGGAAGGGTCCCTACTTGGACAAAGGTGCAAACCCTTGCCAACTAGAGACTCCCATTTCTAACAATAGGGTTATGGTGTGCATCAGAGTTAGGGTAATGGTAGTATTAGGGTTACAGGTAATGTAAATATTCTCTCTATGAAGCGGTGATTATACACTGTACAAATCCAAATGATATAACAGTAGTTTAATGTAAGGTAGTTTGATGCTACGGTTTTTTTTGCACTGTACATCAGTGGCAGTGCTCATAGATTGCTTACTCAGCAAGTGTATTTATTAATAGGTATGTGTGCTAACATTTGAGAAAAGTAATAGAAAAGAATTGCTTTAAAAATACTTCCTCCATCTTTTGTTACATGTACACTTCTTTGCAATTGCATGCCCATAATATATTTTGTTCACCAAATTGGTGCGATATTGATTCCAATTGCAAAATCGTATGTGGAAGATCACCACCTACTATGCTCCTTCTGATATTTGTTGCTTGTAATGTATCTATTTCAATGAAATGGCCAGGTCAATTGAGAGCAACAGTTCACATGAAGTAAGCCGCTCACCTAAAGGCCGGGTAAGAGGGTATTGTTTTGGCAGTGAATTCAAAGACATTATCATAACGTCCATGGACAAAACATAGTTTTAAAATATCAGACCTTGCAAGAAATGTCCTGTTTTGAGCAGGATAGAATTTAACAGCTTTAAATCTGCTGAATAACTGTGAACCAGTTTAAGCAGCATGCCAGCCATCATTTTTCCCGCACAACTTGAAATTACATTTATTGCAGGCGCATCATGCAAGTTCAAGAATATTATGTAGTTAAGGCTTTAGAATGATGCTAAATTCTACATTCCAGGAATAGAACAACATGTTCCTGTTACTCAATATGCTGTACACTGACCCCTACTGTCAGTGTGCATTTGGTTTAAAGTCCTGACCATCATCAATAAATACTGTTAAGGGAAAAGTAAGCGAAACTGTCTCCTTATCATCTATTTCTTTTCCAGGACTCTAGGATCAGCAAATCATATTTTCCTTGCTATTTCTCCTTTCAAGAGCAGCACCAGGAAAACTTTCACCTGGGGAGAAAAGTTCTCAATCTCTTCACCATCTAATATCAAGTTCAAAACGATTTAACTGCTTTTACAGAACCACTATGAAACTTATTTGCCACGTGAACACAGCGTAAGCTCTTCTTTCAGCTACAAGGTACCAGGGAATGGATACCTCTACATCGCATGCGTTTACAATGCATGCGATTACAACGCGGTCGTTACAACGACCGCGTTGTTACTTCGCAGTACCATTACAACGCAAGTCGTTAGAGCGACTTGCTGTAGGGGGCGCGCTGGACTTAGGAATTGTATAATTTACTATTCCAACTCCAGTGTGTGCAACAGTAGGGAAGGTGTTGGAATCGTAAATTATACTATTCCTTAGTTTAGAGCGCCCCCTACAGCAAGTCGTTGTAACGCATTGCAATGGTACTGCGATGTAACAACGCAGTCGTTGTAACAACCGCGTTGTAATCGCATGCGTTGTTACGCATGCGATGTGATGGCTGTTTCCCCCTGTGGCACCTCTAACCACATGATCCACAGCTGCCAAGCTAAGAAGCCATAGTAAGTCATCTCTTTTACGCTGTAGCTGACGAGTGTAGCATGGAGAAGGTAATTTGTTCGATGCTAATGCTAACTTAGAAAGATGCAACTGCAACCTTGAAGGCTTGCATCCATGGCAATTTTTCAGCAAATCAAAAATAAATAAATAAATGTTCACTCCAGAAATTTACCCTTTTTTGTATAGTATCGCCATTTTTACTAACTTTTTTGGGACCTAGTTACCTGGAATTCTTGACTTTTAAACTGTGAGGCACGTGGAGGATGCGAGCCCCCAGGTGTCAGTCCTAGGTGCTGCGTGATGCGTTTCGCAGCACAGGCCACTCAGTGAGACACGCTCAGTGCCTCACCTGGGTGGAGGTCTGGCACGGGACTACCTCTGCGCAGCCCCCCACACGTTTATTTATCGTCCTGGGTCACATGACCGTGGGCGCAACCAAACGGCCCATGGCGCTGGGGTGTTTGTGAAAACACCCCTCCACGGCCAAGAACATTACTGAGGCTCAGTGGCGAGTCGCCGAGGGAGTGGTGAGGGGCGGTGAGGCGGGGCGGGGGAGGGGCAGGAGGGGCGGTAGTGAACTCTGACATACGACAGTTAGAACTCAGAGGGAGTTCTGTCCGTCATAAGTCCAAGTCCACTATCCCCCTGCCCCACACCCGCCCCGCCCTACCACCCCGCACCACTCCCTCGGCGAGCCGCCACTGCTGAGGCTGCTAAATGCATAAGAGTTTATGTGTCCTACTCTAAAATATGTTACTTTTTAAATACAAAGGAACCCCAGTAATCGCCATGGACCTGAGGCAATTGGTAGAACGAGGAACCGTGATCCCTAGCTATAATGATATGCAGAAATAATGTGCAGTCAGATGACAATTTTGATCAGATAATTAATTATGCAAAGTAACAAGAATGCCAGTGCAGAACAGCGTAGTTGGTGTCCGTTCTACTATAAAACTTGGTAACTAATTCCCACACATCATATTTGACTTGGGTACAGTAGGTCCACAGCAGAAAAGTAGAAATACAGGACAAGTGACGGAACTGGCAAATGCCCCATGTGGTTTGTTAAGTGACCGTATACCACACCATCATAGATCTGTGACTTTTCAAATGTTACATTAGGGCTGCGCAGCATCTCTGCAGCACTGCAATCCAAACTGCAGCGTTAACGTCAGGTTCAAAACATATACAAGCCTGTCTCTAAGAAAATCAATAGTAAAGTGTGCTTTGAATATGTCTGATATTCAGAAGTGAACCATGTAAAAATTATTAACTGGCATGTGTCTGCAGTTTCCGACATTAATAATGTTTTTACCTGCACAGTCTAAGGTAGATTTGTTATCGTAAAATAAAATTTTGTTTAAAATCACTGTTTGGCTTGTTGGCTTAGAACAGTTTTAAAAAGTCCATCTAGTAGAAAACCAAACTGTTTGTTAAATGTATATCTCATCACAAAATGTTGTAAAGATATGTTTTACAAAGGCTGATTGTTTTTGTCTCGGAACCCAAAGTTCATTACCCAGTTCTACCACAGACCAACATGATGGTTCGCAAAAATACTTCTGTTCACATAGATCAGAACTGAGAATGGTCCAAAGCACAGGTTTTAGCTCCACTGCAGGATTGGGTGTGTGTCTGTCTGTGGGCTAAGTGTAACCCCACCTGGGACCTGTCAATTGGTAGGCATGAGTTTGGGTCGCAGGGCCTGTCTGACCACATATCTCTGACTCAGGGTGGGGCGTGGCCAACTGCCTAAGATGGCGGTCGCTTAAGCGACAAGCTCCGGGCCCGTGACAATAATCCGGCATCTATCCCTGCCTAAAACCTGCCTATGCTGCCATCTGCGGTCCTGTGCGGCGGTGGACTCCCGTGGCTGGTCTCTCCTGATGGGAGCCGGCGCGGGTAGGGACTCTCCTGCCATGCATTGAGCTGAGGCTGCTCGTGACTGGGGCTCGATTATCGGAGTAGGCTCATCGGAGGCGGGTCGGCCCTGCGTGCGCATCGGGGCGGATCAGCCTCACAGGTGTGGGACTCGCTGTGGCCAGCAGCTGGGGCTCCTCGGGGCACTGTGTGTGACCGGTGGCGCCTCCCTGGTGGCGCTCCCCTCTCCGTGGACCGGAGACCTGAAACCGGGACTGCTTAGCTGGGGCGCTATCCTCGCTCGTCGCGCACTCGGGGCCTAGAGTGTGAGGCTGGCTGGAACCCTGTGCGAGGAGAGTGGGGAGGGTCCCCCTGATTCTGTTGCCAGATGCAGGCAGCGAATGGTGTCCTGGAGTTGCCTGCAGCACCAGTTTCATACCGCACTGAGCCGTGGGGAGGACTCACACTGAGCCAGCCTTGCCTGTCTGGGAGTACCCCCGGAGAGGAGCTGTGGCACCAACAAAGATTACAGGGTGACTGCGCTGGTTCTCCCGGTCTTGCCGGGACTGAACTGGCCGGAGTGGACTGGGGGCTGTGAGAGGGCCTTGGCTAGACCTGACTACTTCCAGAATAGGGACGTGGGGGACCATGCCCTGACCTGCTTCCCCCCATCTTATCCCATCTTCAAAACTGCTGACAGTGAGGAACCCTGCATTGCACGTCTCCAGAAATTCCGGAGTGGGTAAGGCAGCACTTGCTGCAGTGAGGTGGGGGACTGTTGGGGTCGGGACCTGACTGGCGACATTAACTTACTGGCCCTGCACCTTGGTCGGAGACAGCTCGGCCCTACTCGCATTGGGACGCTACTGGTGGTCAACGTTGCTCTGCTGGACGCTAGAGCTGGGTGGCAGTGTCTCTAGGTGGTATTTCCTCATCACCAGCCAAGCACTACTGATTGCATCACTGGGAGGCCTCTGTGGATGGTGGCAGAGTGGAGTAGACCTCATACAGGCTGATCCTCCGAGAAGCCTCCTTGCTGGTTGTGGAGGACATCTGGGCCAGCAGTAAATTAATAAGCTTTCCTCCCATCAGAATCATAACCTTCACACGCAGTTGCACCTGTTGGTAATTGAATGGCTGCGTGATTGTGGCTGCAAGGGATAGGCTTGTCCCGCCTGGCCTGGGGTCTGCTGGTCTGCCTGGGGGTGCTCCCTTGTCTTCTGAGAACTGCCACTGGCTTGGTGGTCCCTTTACGGACAATGGGGCGAACGGAAACCAAATCCAAGGCCTTATCAGCAGGGGCGAGATCACGCTCACCACCTTCTGGGACCTCCCCGGCGCAATCCGTGCAGGAAGACAGTGACATGTCCCATCCTCCAGCAGACAAACTAGACATGATACTTCTGGATATACGCGAGTCCCTATCTGCCATTGCCCAACAGTTGGGGACAATTTCCACTGAACTCAACCTACTAAAAGATGACCACAAGAAATTGGCAGATCAGGTGAAATCCCCTGAGGCAACGCTGGATCTTACAACACCTAAGGTCAGAGAGAACAAAGCACAGATCTCACTGATGTGTCAACAAATTGAAATCCTACAGGCCCGCGCTGAAGATGCCGAAGGGAGGTCTCGCCGAAACAACCTACGAATAGTGGGCCTCCCTGACGGCACAGAGGGGCTGTGACCCACACTGTTTATAGAGGAATGGCTACGAACGAAAGTGTCTCCCACGGGTCTGTCTGCCTTGTTTACAATGGAACGAGCGCATTGAGTGCCGGCCAAAAAGCCTATTCCCGGCGCTAATCCGAGGCCGATAATTGCCAAGATTCCGAATTTTAGGGACCGGGATCTCCTCTTACAGGCTGCTCGTAATAATGGTCCTATCTCGATCGACAATGCCAAAGTTTCGATTTTTCCAGATTACACTATTGAAGTGCAGAAGAAGCGCTCAATCTTGGGAGTCAAATCACGTGCACGCACTGTGGGCCTATCTTTTGCTTTATTGTTCCCAGCCAAGTTAAAAATAGTCCATGACCAGAGCTCCTATTTCTTTGAAACACCGGAGAGCGCCTGGGAGTGGCTAGACAGGAATTTCCCAGACTCAGGTGGGAGTGGTCGTCATGTCGGATTGCGGCCAAGATCACAAAGGTCACAGAGACGGTGCAGAAGATGACTCACTACACAGGAGGGCCCATCCGGAGCCCCATCCCCGCTGGCTGTTCTGGTGGGTAGACAGGAGGCACTCCGCACTGCCAACACATTGCAGATTACCCACCCTCCGATCAGCACCAGCCCCTCAAGGGAAGCAACATCAGGCTCTGACTCTGGGGGCAGTGTTGCAATGTTCCCATCCATATCAACGCAATTGAGCGATGACCCACTGGGCTGAAACCTATACAGACTGTTGGCTAATTGCAAACTGCATTATACTTGTCTTATATTTACTAGATATACTAGTATTGGTATCGCTGCTTGGAGGCTTTGAGGGAAATGTTGGGGTTTTAAAATCAGCCATTTCTCCGACGACGCTTAGGTTATAATAATGTTATGTCTGCAGTTGGTACAGGTAACTGGCAACACCTGAGGACAGGGATGGTATACTATGTAATGCTAAATCTACCTAGGGCCCGGGCTGTAACACACCGGACAATACATCACTAGAACGCCACATAACTGTCACATCAATTGCCCACCCCATTAGCGAAGGCACTGGTTTCATTATAAGATTTCGTTTTAGTTTAAGTTAATAGTTTTGGTCGAACGATGTTGTCTCGATTTACCAAGAATTGGGAAGTTGATTATTTAAGATGCTTGATGCTGGTCTGTTGGGCTGCGGATGGGGGGGCTCGGGTGGGGCTTCATGGGGGAAGTTTTTTCTACCACATGTTTATTCATGGCTTCAGTGATTGAACGTTATAATCTCATAACTTGGAATGTCCGGGTTATGGGTCAGTCCTCAAATGTCATAGAGTATTGGCACAATTGCATAGACGGCGGGCTCAAATGGTATGACTTCAGGAGACCCACTTGGTGGCAGCTAAGCTCCCCAAATTGCAGAGGAGATGGAGGGGACAGGTATATGCAACTACCTACTCCGCTTTCTCACGTGGGGCAGCGGTGTGGATTCGAGCAGGGGTTCCTTTTTCTCTGAAAGATAGCAAAATTGATGAGCAGGGCAGATATGTATTGTTGCAGGGCACCCTAGATAGGAAACAGATAGTCCTTGGATCAATATATGTGCCCAACACTGACAAGGAGGCAATTCTGCCTCGTCTAAAAGTCGCCTTGGCAGACTAGACTCAATGCCCCTGGTTGTTGGGGGGAGATTTTAATGCGGTCCTGGATGTTGTGTTGGATCGCTCTCACCCCTCACTGCCGGGAACCATAACGATCCAGCAAGCTCGAGCCCTACAGCGATGGATGTCGGGGTGGGATCTAGAAGACATTTGGCTCTTACAGAACAGAAACATGCGTGAATATTCCTTCTTCTCACACCCCCATTGTTTACACTCCCGATTAGATAGATTTCTTGGCACGCTGACCCTTCTTTCGTACATAGCACACATTACCTATTTAGGCAAGACCATTTTGGACCACAACCCACTCTAAGTGACCATTAACTGGGGCATGGTCCCATCCCCAATCACAACATGGCACCTGTAGCCCTTACTTCTGGAAGACCAGGTGTTCAGGAACACTATAGCTACGTCCATCACAGCTTATGTTGATACCAACAAAGGTACAGCCACGAGGTTGATAGAGTGGGAGGCCTTTAAGGTGACGATCCGTGGGGTATCCATGAGTGCAGTGGTGGGAGCCAGATGTGAAATTTCCCGAGATATTACAGATTTGGAATCAACACTGCAGAAATTAGAAATAGAGGCTGAGGCGGACACGGTGGTACAGGAAAGGCTCCAAGATGCCAGGATAAAATATGCTGAATGCCTGGAATGTTTACGTCTAATTGACCTACACTCTTGTACAGCTCGGACACACGTAGAAGCAGATCGGTCCGGCACTCTGCATGAAATGACCCCTACCCTCCCCTACACCCGTACTAGCAGTATACACTATCAACCAGGAATTGGTGACCATGCAGATCGGTATAAATAAGGCATTTCATGACTATTATGCCCAACTGTATGTGGCTCCCCCTCCAGTCCCTCCAGGTTAAATAACTGATTTGCTAACAGAGAAACTCTATCTGCTCAAATTACTCAAGCAGAAATTTGTGGGGCAATAAAGGACATTGCTTGTAATAAAACGCCAGGCTCTGATGGGTTCCCAATAGAATTTTATGCTACATTCTCGGCGCAGTCAGTCCCTAAGTTATTGCAGCTATATACCACATACCTGGAGGAGGGAACTTTGCCCCCCACAACCAAAGAAGAAATAGTAACGTCACTATTAAAAGCGGGTAAATCGCCCATGGATCTTTCTTCCTATAGACCCCTATCTATCCTTAATACCGAATATGAAATATTGAGTAAAATATTAGCAGCGCATCTCCTTCTGCTTCTCCCTGGTCTTATACATAGTGACTAAAACGGGTTTGTTCCCCGCCGAAACACCTCACTGAATATACGTCGCCTCTTTAACTTGTTCCACACGGCCCAAGCTTTCCACCCACAGGCTGGATGCTTGGCATTGAACATTCAACAAGCGTTTGATTCATTGAGCTGGCAAAATATGATGGGGGTATTGAGGAAATTTGGGGTTCCCCCCATGTATTGGCGTTGGGTAGAATTATTATATACCTCGCCCACAGTGCTAGCGAAATCTGGACATAACATTTTTACGGCATATAATGTATTTTGAGGGACATGTCAGGGGTGTCCCCTATCCCCACTCCTATTTGTTTTGTCACTGGAGCCCCTAGCACACCATCTACACTTGGCAATGAGAACGTATGGTATCCCAATAGGTCCAATTACCCACTCAGTGGCATTATTTGCTGATGATATGCTGCTGTATTTTAGGGATTTAGGGACGGATCTAAATGTGCTAGCGTCACTATTAAATCAATCCGAATTATTGTCGGGACTCCATTTGAATGCCTCAAAGTCCTTAGCTTATTTCTTTTATGACACACGTCCTTTACCCACACTATACCTTGGGACTGAGCAGCTCAGACTCGAACCTACCACCTTTAAATATCTGGGTATTCAGTTTTATAGGAACACACAAGACACACTGGATGGGAATCTAATCAGTGCTATTTATTCATTAAAATCACAGGTGGCCTTCTGAACTAAACTACCACTGTCCACGGCAGGATGCCTTGCAATAGGAAAAATGGTGATGTTGCCAAGGCTCCAATATTACTTTGTCAATCTTTCATTGGTGGTCCCGGCGTGTGTCTTTAAAATGTTAACCTCCTTGTTAGTAACTCTGATATGGGGGACCGGGCGTCGCAGGATTAGCCTCATTAAATTGCAACTGCCCACGTCCAAAGGGGGTATGGGAGCCCCGGATTTTAAGGCATACTGCATTGTTAGCCAACTGCAGTGGCTGGCATATTGGCTTGCTGGGAATAACCTATCTGAAATTGGGTATACACCTGCACAGTTGCAGCTTGGGACACTGCAGGCACTGCTTTCCCCAGAACCCGGGAGACCGAAAGATATCCTTGTGTTGCTCCAAGTAGTGCTCCATTACTGGAAGCTTGCGCTGAGATACACCAACACACCCACTCCATATGCCCCGAACATTCCCCTATGTGGTCTCCCAACACCACAGGGCCCTTTGACTGCTCACAGGTTGGCGCCATGGGAGGAAGGGAGAATCACGACTGTGGGATCCTTATTCACTGACAGAAATGTAATGCCCCACGCTGAATTGGTACGCACTTATAGGGTACCTGCTACACTATTTCTGACTCACGCCAGCATTTTACATTTTGTCCGTAGGTATTGGCTGGTTGAACAGTGTGAGCCCCCAACCTTCCAGTTATTGCAAGCACTGCACATAATGGACCATGGGAGCCATTTGGTCAGATGGCTATATAGGGGACTAAGAGGACATTTGGAAATCTCACTATCTCCCCTCCATCAAAAATAGGAGGTGGATATTATGCGTGCGCTCACAGACAAGGAGTCGGCCGTTGTCCTGGAATATCCTAAACGTGTATCCTGAAATGATCGATTCAAATTTATTCTGCTGGCCCTATTACATAGCGATACAAAAGGGGATGATGGACGGAACGTTTGAGCCAATCAAACACTCACCCCCAGTCAACTGATCTGGGTTTAATCCATCATCATTCTTTAGCTCACTCATTCTTAGGGTGGTGGAGTGAGCTAAAGAATGATGATGGATTAAACCCAGATCAGTTGACTGGGGGTGAGTGTTTGATTGGCTCAAGCGTTCCGTCCATCATCCCCTTTTGTATCGCTTCGGCCCTATTACATAGAGCATATCTGACACCATACAAGGTCCACACAATGTATCCACTAGCCTCCTCTAATTGCCCTCGCTGTCACTTGCCCGAAGCCGATCTGATTCATATGTTATGGTCCTGCCCCTCCTTACAGGGGTATTGGCGAGAAGTCACTGACAGCTTTTCCCACTTGTCCGAAAGACCCACGTGGTCCACGGTGGAGATATGCTTGCTAGGACTATCCCCCACCACGGAAATCCAAAGTGTTACGCCGATTCACTGTTCTCTCCCTAATACTGGCCAAAAGACTGCTCACATAGCGTTGGAAATCTCATGCTGACCCGAGAAAAGGAGCCCTGTGGGGAAGAGGTAATAGGATGGGCCAAGATAGAAGGAGAAGCTCTCCAAAGAGAGGAATATAGAGGACTTCACAAGAAACCAATCTAACTGGACTGGGCTCAATTGTTGGAAAAATTCAAATGTAACGTCTCTGCCGATTCATGCAAATATAATCTGAACCGCCACAAATGTTTAGCTAATGCACTTGAATGCAATGTAATAAGAGTAGTAATGATGCCACTGTTGTTGTTTTTTACCCCTTATTCCATCCCTCCCCCCTCCCCTCCATCCCCCCTTCTCCCTCCCTCACCCTCCTTCCACCCCTTCCCCCCCTATGCCCCGTACGGTCTATCCCCGCAATTTGCGGTGTGTACCGCTATGACCATACTTTTCAAGCAGAGTTTTATCAGGAATGTTCTAATTAGAGGTGGGAGGGGGGAAGAGTTGAGCATTCTGCTCCGAACTGTTATTTGTTACTACAAAATAACAATCACAGCAATTCACACTCCAAGATGCAGGCTTGATGTGATCAAAGACTATAGTACGATATATGCGAAATGTTGAATTGTCCTGCCATCAACAATACACGATGTATGTATGCTGTATCTATCATTGTGTTCTTACCCCTGAATAATATACAATACATTGTAAAATCAATAAAAATGTGTGTTAAAAAAATCTCTGACTCAGGGTTGATGGGGTGGTCACTTTGGGTGAATCAGACAGAATTGGTAAGAGTTCACCAAATTGTGCACAATTAACATGGTGGTTATTGATATAATTTTTACTGACATCCTGAGCATTGTGCGTACAGCTGTCATAGCGTACATCAATATTGTCTTTACTGATATTGACATTGTTTCGTGTGCATAGATTATGACATACATTGACATTGTTTCCCCTGGTATCGACATTGTTATGCATGCATTGATGGTGACATACATTGACATTGTTTCTACTGGTATCGACATTGTTATGCGTGCATAGATTATTCAACATTGCATTGATTCGAACTGCCGTTATTGCAAAATTAAACTCTGCACTTATCTCTTAGAGAGGGAAGAAAGAGAGAAGTTGCGACAATTGGTAAACACAAGATCAGACAGAACATTGTTGAACTTTCCATCAACATTTCAGAAGCAGGATATATTCTGACTGGACCTTTGAAGCATGCCTTCCCATGGACTCCTGGGTCCTCTATGCCAAAATAAGGGGATACAGTAGTGTTTCAGGCCCAGTTTTAGTAGGGTTTTCCTTAGTGGGGAAAGGGCAGTGTCTCATGATAACCAGCAAGCTTTTAGTCAATCATTCCATGATTATGAAAGTGATGTAGGGGTGCAACAGATATATGTGCCCACTTTCAGCTGCACTAGTGTTCTTCCACATTGAACACGTAATCACAGAAGTCTGTCCAAATACGAGATCTCACAGGCACCCACTTTGCAACCACCGAATTTCAAGTGGTCATTCCCTCATTTGCATGGGAATTATTTTTCCCTTGCTTCTGTGCATATTACAGACATAATCAAACTGGCTCATCATGAGGCACACTAACTGAGAGCAACATGTAAAGCAGTGGACAAATAATACACCAGTTATGTTAAGAACTAAGGAGCATATTTATCATAGAGTTGTGTCGCTTTTGCACAACGCAACGGGGTGCAAAAGCAACGCAACCCTTAAGTGTGAGTTATCAAGCCACTCAAAGTTGCCTTGCGTGGCCCTGCGTGGCTTTATAAATCTGGAGTAGTGCAATGCAGTGCAAATCATTGTGTTGCATTACTCTGACCCAGGGAAGCATTCCATGGGTGGTGTGTGGGTGTTCCCATTCAACACCCATGGATTTTGGCACATTCCCAGATTCATCATTACTGGTAGATCTGGGAATGCGCCAAAATGCTACACATCCCAGTGGAGGCTGACCGAGGAGAAATATCTTTATTTCTCCTTCTTTTTATCATTTTTCTCTGTGTGCTGCATTCTGCACATTGTGTGCCAGTGCTGGGAAAAGGCAGGAATGCACTGTATCATGTTAAAAACGGTGCATTCCTGCCCTTTTCCTGTCATGCAGAGCAGCACAGCAAGGTGACTTTTTGATAAATATGACCCAAAGTGTGGGAATAGCGGATCATGGCCATGGACCAGCAGGTTGGTGTATTCGCACTCAGCAACCATATGTAAAGGGATACTAGCTAGTCTGCCAGGTGCAGTGACTGACAGACATAAATGGCTGGTGCGCCTGTCAATGCTCCACAACACAAGGACAGAGTATTTTTTCATAAACAGCAACACTGTCCTGGTATGTTGCCCACAAAATGAGTATGTGCTGCGGCACAGACTAGGACAGTGAACCCAATAGATAACATAATCTCAGAGTACCTATGTGTGCTGTCATATAACAATGCTACCATCACTACATAAAACAACGTCTTCCAGGCGCAAGCTCTAGTTCTTTCTTTTGGAACTACCTAGCAGAGGATGAACAGCAACAAGATGCGGATAATTCAGAAGTGCTTCTTCTTTACTCATTCACTCACTCACCTCACTCACTCACTCTCTCACGTTGTGTAATGTATATGTGTTTGCTAGAGGACAACATTAGCACTATTGGAACATTTGAGCTCAGTACTAACTATGGTAAACTCGCGCACTCTCTTTGCTTGGAGCAATCAATGTTGATTCATCTTTCAATATATCACCTCACATGCAAAACAGATCGTGTGAAATCAGAATCTATCTCTTTTTCCTCAATATATTTGCATAAAACAGCAATCAGAGCGATTAACACTCAAAATCAATTTTGAAAGAAAATTCAGCTAAGTAGAAGTTTCATCTGAAATTCAAAGCAATGAGTTTCACTTCCATCTTAATCACCCCAATGAAATATGATTTACAAACAACACGTGTTGCCTCGACTGCACGATGTCCTAGTTGTTGTCTGTAACATAATTTGCATGCACAACTTTGCTTGTGACATACCAGCTCTCTGGAGGCTCTAGGGACCGCCTTGCAAACTCTAACACTCTACCTGCTAGCTTAAAATGCTTAAGGCATTCGGACCAAACGGATCACAAGCATGTTGACCCGACACATAATTAGAAATAGAAATGATGTTTGACGTTATCCACTCATCACTCTCTCTTTCAATCTGTTTTTTGCTGAAAGACCATCTGCTTCATAGCCTTGATGAACCCTGAAGTGTTTTACTCCTCCTTATACATTAGCACAGGTTTGCTTTCTCATTGCCCTCTGGCAGATGTTTTATTATGCTGCGTTAAGCACTATATACAAGCTGAAATTGAGTGACATTTGCAATTAAATTCTTATGTGAGTCTTTTCGTTCGTCTGCTCTGCCTGATTTGATACACTTCATTCATTATGTTTTTGACTCCGTTCTTCATTTCCGCTTACTTTACTTTTTTATTGACCTAGACGTTTTTGGACAATAATTTTTCATTTTGAAATGTTGTGAGAAATAAAACAAGCATTGGCAATTGCAATAGATCTGGCATTTGTGACAGGTTATGTAAACGCCGGCGTTCACAAATGCTGTTTAAATGTATTGAATCAACATACAAGCCTGCCCTACTGGCTTTAGCAATAGATTTGAAAGGTAGTAAAAAGGATTAATTCTTTACATAATGTTTATAGAAGATAAAACTGAATACACGAAACAGCATGGTGATTATGGTGACAGGTGCACTTTTTAGACGTAAAAGAAGACCCTCATGTATTCCAAAAGAAGCATTTCCTGGAAGGCAGAATCAAACTCCAAGCAGCCAATCACATAGGATGAGAGTCTATTATTCCTTTGGGTGCAGCTGAAGCCCATTCTTTTCAAATTTTGAAGACCTGGTAACAATAGGACTTTAGACAGCTTCACTTTCTAGGCAGGCCTAAAAAAAGAAAAAAAACAGGAATTATATTCCAAATATGTTAGATTACATTTAATGTTCTGAGAATGGAAGTATACTCATACTGAGAGAGAGTATGAATATTGTTTAAATATAGGTCAAATCAATAACATGTAATTGACCTAACAAGAGACAAACAAATTAGTGCTTAAAGCGGTGACCAATGTCAGTTTCTACTCAATAGGAAAACACTCTATTACCTAATATACTTTGAAATGGTTGGGCCATATTAGACATGGGCTGTTATTACCAAATTGGATGGAATCAGAGGTTTCTGAGACAAGCAATGATATCACATGTGGTGGCAATACAGGTGTCCTGAGGACACAGTCACCATGTCAAACATGTTACAGCTTGTCCCAACAATAAAGCCAAGAATGCACACAGATATTGCGGAAATCTGTGCAGTAACACAGATATGATGCTTTCAATTCCCTAGGAAGGCATGGGTGGTGGGCAGTCAAAATATCGAATTTTAAATATCGACCTACACTAATATCGAGTTTTTAATATCGTAGGGACAGAATATCGAAGTCAAGAATATCGTTGACCAGAATATCGACTTCAAGGTAA
Organism: Calotriton arnoldi; assembly: GCA_963921515.1. Classification (NCBI taxonomy): domain Eukaryota; kingdom Metazoa; phylum Chordata; class Amphibia; order Caudata; family Salamandridae; genus Calotriton; species Calotriton arnoldi. The sequence goes on along the minus strand of CAWUFW010008722.1, from coordinate 732,990 downwards.
GTAATATTGATTTTTTTAATATCGAAGTAAGTAATATCGAAGTCATTAATATTGTTAGCAAAAATATAGTTGTAAATAATATCGATTTTTTTGTGTTATGTATTTTATATGTATGTTTAACATTTTTTAAAAAGTTTTTTATTATTTTTAAATATATGTATTAAATGTTTAGAAAATAGTAATTTTTTCGAAAGGAAAGTTTGCGTTTTAGTATCAGAGTGGGTTGTGGGTTTATAGGGGAATAGGGTGGGAAGTAATTTAATTATAATGAATTAATTAATATGTTTTTATTTGTTATTCATTGTTAATTTATTGTTAATTAATTATTAATTGGTAATTAATTTATATTAATTGGTTAATTTATAATTATATTAATTATAATTAATTTATTACTAATTTTAATTTTTGTTATTGTTAATTTATTGTAAATTAATTATTAATTGGTAATTAATTTTAATTCATTGATTAATTGGTAATTAAATGAATTATGTTAATTTTTAATGTGTAGCGGGTTGTGGGTTTATAGGGGAATAGGGTGGGAAGTAAATTAATTAATAATTAATTATTTAATATGATTTTATTTATTGTTATTCATTGTTAATTTATTGTTAATTAATTATTAATTGGTAATTAATTTATATTAATTGGTTAATTTATAGTTATATTAATTATAATTAATGTATTATTAATTTTTATTTATTGTTATTGTTAATTAATTTATTGTAAATGAATTATTAATTGGTAACTAATTTGAATTCAGTCATTAATTGGTAATTAAATTAATTATGTTATTTTTAATGTGTAGCGGGTTGTGGGTTTATAGGGGAATAGGGTGGGAAGTAATTTAAATATAATTAATTAGTTAATATGTGTATATTTATTGTTATTGATTATTAATTTATTGTTAATTAATTGGTAATTAATTTTATTAATTGGTTGATTTAAAAATTATATTAATGATAATTAATGTATTATTATTTTTTATTCATTGTTATTAATTAATTTATTGTTAATTAATTATTAATTGGTCATTAATTTTTATTAATTGATTAATTGATAATTACATTAATTGTGTTATTTTTTATGTGTTGCGCGTTGTGTGTTTATAGGGGAATAGGTTGGGAAGTAATTTAATGTTATTTAAGTAAATATTAATTTAATAGGTATTTATTAATTATTTTGTTAAATAATTAATAATATGTTATTTATTTAAAAACAAAAAAAATTATAAGTATGTTAATTTACCCCTACGCTTTCCAACACTTTCCCTACTGTTGCACTCAATGGAGTGGGAATAGTAATTTTTATCCCTACGCTATCCAACACTTTCCCTACTGTTGCACTCACTGGAGTGGGAATAGTAATTTTTACCCCTACGCTATCCAACACTTTCCCTACTGTTGCACTCACTGGAGTGGGAATAGTCATTTTTACCCCTACGCTTTCCAACACTTTCTCTACTGTTGCACTCACTGGAGTGGGAATAGAAATTTTTATCCCTACGCTATCCAACACTTTCCCTACTGTTGCACTCACTGGAGTGGGAATAGTAATTTTTACCCCTCCGCTATCCAACACTTTCCCTACTGTTGCACTCACTAGAGTGGGAATAGTAATTTTTACCCCTACGCTATCCAACACTTTCCCTACTGTTGCACTCACTGGAGTGGGAATAGTAATTTTAACCCCTACGCTATCCAACACTTTCCCTACTGTTGCACTCACTGGAGTGGGAATAGTAATTTTTACCCCTACGCTATCCAACACTTTCCCTACTGTTGCACTCACTGGAGTGGGAATAGTAATTTGATTTTCTCCGCTATCTAATATTTTGTATTTTTTTAGCTAATGTAGTGTATAATTATTTTTAAAACGATTTAAAATAATTGTAATTTTTTTAAATGTGTTACATATATTTATTTAATTTTTGTTTATATTATTGTTTTATGTGTATAGATGTATTTATAATTTATAAAAAATAAATTAAACAATTAATAAGTTATTAAAATAAATATTAAAACATATTAATAAGTAAGTATTTATATATTATATATTATATGTATATGATTAATGTATTTTCAAATCATATATATTACTTATAATTTTTAAGCATTTTAAAATATTTTTAACTATGTTTCTTTTAATTATATGTATTACTTACTTTATTTTACAATATTTTTTTAACTTAAATTAAAAACGATATTTTTAACAACGATATTTTTGACATCGATATTTTTTTTTCGATATTTTTGTACTTACCGTAATGTAGATAGGATGTCGATATTCTTGTCTTCGATATTTTTGCTGCAATATTTTTGTAGGTCGATATTGTGACCTTCGATGTTTAGTCAGTGATTCGGCATGGGTATTACACTTAATCCCATAGTAAGACAGCACCTTGGAATTGTATCTGTGCTAGGAAGAGGGTTATTATTTGGAGAGGATTTTAGTCCTCCTCAAGTAATAAGTCTGCAACCCTCTGTCTACTGGGGACAAGTTACCATGTTGTAGCACTTTACCTTTCTCAGGGTAGTGAGGCAGAGCAGTTCAAGGTACCCATTTGGGCGGTGGTATGGACTAGCATCCCAGTCCACAGGTTGCACAACAACAACACCCATAATCACCCAGTCAGCACTTCTCCTTACAAAATGAAAGCACCTATAGTGGCATCCTCCTAACAATTTATATCTCTAGAGATCCCTGAACACTCTAACCACAATACATGCTAAAAACGCTAGACACAATATAATGGAGTGTAGTTGTCAAAAGCCAGGCCTACTGGTTTTGTCAGGGTGTCACGGCAATATTAAAAACAGAAATATGTCATAGCAAAACAATAAAACCTAAAGGATGGTAACTGTTTGAAATTGGGTTTCTGGTTGGCAGAGGTATGCACCCTGACAAACAGGAACCACAATCCTAGCCAGGGTAAGTTACAAACACACATAAATTAGCCAGTGCTCACCCCCTGGTATCTTGGCACAGAGCAGTCAGGCGTAACTTAAGAGGCAAGGTGCAAAGTATTTGTGTAACACTTCAATCAGTAAACGAGTGAAAACACCACACAAAATGATACCACACCTGGTTAGAAATGGAGAGCTTACTTTAATCATCAGAACAAGACCAAAATGAGAAACATCCAATTAGTAGAAATGGAGTTATGAATTTTTAAAGAATAAACTGAAGTAGACTGGACCAAATCGAAACTTTTAAGCTGACCTCGATCGAGCGCGGCTCGGATATAGTCCCAGATAAGTCCTGCTGAAGTTTTACCTTCTTAAGAAGTGTGCCAAGAGTCCCGTTCGTGGGGAAAAAGTTCACCGGGAGCAAGGAGAGAATCGCTGGCGCTGGTCCAAGGGGCGCGACGAGCCACCATGCATCGCGGACAGACAGACTGGAGCCTCGCGGTAGCGAGCAGCGATACTTGCTGTGTGAAGAGACAAATTTGCGCCTGCTTGTGCTGCTCCTTTGTGCAAGCAGCACGATTCCAAAAAGAACGGGCCCGTTCGCATTTGCAAAGAGCCCAAAAGCTTGATTTCATTAGCCAAAAACCCCTTCCAAGGGCCCAGGACCTGAGAGGTGCCTTTTGGGGGTGAGGAGCTCATTGCAGACGGGTCCAGGAACTCTGGGGAGCCTGTTATGTCCCAGAGGCTCAGATCAGAAGGCCAGCAAGAGAGCCCATTGAGCTACTCCGGTGTCCTGGATTCAAGCTGTGTTCCAGGTCCAGTTCTTCTTACCCGGGCAAGAGGGCAGCAAGCAGCAGGTCAGCACAGCAAGGCAGCAGCTCCTTCAGAGTAGCAGTCCAGCAGAGTGGCAGTCCTTTCAGCAGCACAGCAGCCCTCCTTCCTGGCAGAGTATCCGCAGGTCTGGAAGTTTACTAAAGTGTAGTGTCTCAGGTCCACTATTTATACTCAGTTGTCCCTTTGAGGTGGGGGAGCCTTCAAAGAGATGCCCTTGAAGTTTACAGAGGTCCTCCCTTGTTGCCCTGAGACCAGACTAACTACAGGGGTCTTGAAAAATGACACTCTCTGAAGGGTTACCCCAAACTTTTTGCTTTCTTCCTCCTCTTTTTCTGACCTTCTTTTTGTTGGCTTTAGGACTCTGAGCACTTTACTGCTGCTAACCGCTGCTAACCAATGCTAAAGTGCATGTGCTCTCTTCTCCGTACATGGTGTAATTGGTTTATGCCTATTTGCCATATTTAATTTATCTGTAAGTCTCTAGTAGAGCACCCTACCTGTGTCCAGGGCCTGTAAATGAAATGCTACTAGTGCGCCTGCATCACTGATTGTGCCACTTACACAAGTAGCCATTTAAGCATGTCTCAGGCCTGCCACTGCAGAGTCTGTGTGTGCTGTTTTACTGCCACTTCGACTTAGCATTAAAAACTACTTAGCAAGCCTTAAACTCTCCTTTTCTTACAAATAAGTCACCCCTAAGATAGGCCCTAGGTAGTCCATATGGCATGGTGCTGTGCAAGTAAAAGGTAGGACGTGTACTGTTAAGTATTACATGTCATGGTAGTGACAAACACCCAAATTGGTTTTTCACTGCTGTGAGAACAAATCCGCTCGTAGGCTAGCAGTGGGAATTTCTTAATACACTTGTAAGCTGTAATTCCTGGATTTGAAAGGAGTAGCTGCATCATGTTTCATGTCTTTGAAATGGTAACGGCAAATCGCCTTTACTGGTATAGTTGGATTTAACATTGCTATTTTAGAAATGCTACTTTTAGAAAGTTGACATTTCTCTGCTCTTACTGCTCTGTGTGCCTTGCAGCCTATTTCGAATACATTTCTGGGGTGGGTGACAGCTACACTGTGTGCATTCCCTCTAGACAGCCACAAGCACAGCCAGGGTGGGTGTGATAAAGAACTCATCTGCATTCTGATATCTCTTCCTGGGCAGGAAAAGAGGGGGGAGCTGGCACATCTGAAAAAGCAGTGTCCTGTTTCCCACAAAAAGGGCTGGTTACCTCCTACTGATAGTCTGGAGCCATGGCTGGGAAGAAGGGGGCCCTGTGCACTACAAGGAGCCTGCTTAGAAGTCACCCCTACTTCAAAGGCACAACTGGGTATAAGTACTAGGCAACTCACCCTAGCAAAACAATAAACTACTGGACCTGTGAAGACCTTAGCCAGGAGTAAAGACTGCTGTACTTCAGGGATCTGCTTGACTGCTGCTCTGGAAGAACTGCTTTTCTGCTTTGGAGGACAAGGACTGGACCCATCTCATTTGATCCCAGAGTGACTCAAAGGGCTTTCTGGCTTGCTCCCTGTTCTGAAATCTCAGGGCCATCAAAGACTTCCTTCAACGTTGCAGCAGCACCTGGACTCTGCCATCTGTGAGTCCTGCCCTGCCAAGTTATGTCAATCCAGTCTTAGGCCCTTGAAAGGTGACCTCTGCTGTCCAGAAGCAACAAAATCTACACAGTGATCGGAACCAAGGCATTGCCCTTCGACACCGACGCAGTAGCTGATCGACGACATTGCCTTGACGGACTGCATGGTTCGGTGATGTCAACAGTGTGGCTCAAAGACGATGCATCGGCTGCATAGTAAAGGTGTTCGTCAATGAAGCCTTCATCGCCTGAACAGATCGGGACCGAGGCATCCAGGCTTTGATGTCCACACTTGCTCCATCCAAGGCACTTTTTCAGCGGGACCTGCGTGAGTCCTATAGCCAGTCTGCCCTCCATCACAGTCAGCCTGAACTATGGATCTACCCCTGTCTAGCATGACAAGATGTCTCTGGTTGGCACTTTATGACTCTAAGCACTATATTTTGATGTAGTCTTTAAAAATGTATAACTCTGGTTCTTCTTATGCGATGTATGTGGTTTTGGTCTTGTTTTACTACTCATAAAAATATATTCTATATTTGTAACCATTTGTAGAGTATTTCTGTGGTGGTTTCATTGTGTTAGTGTGTGTGTATGTGTGTGTGATTGTTGCACAAATACTTTACACATTGCCTCTTTAGATATACCTGACTGCTCTGTGCCAAACTACCAGAGGGGGAGCACAGGCTATCTTTTAGTGTGTATCTAGCTTACACTGACTAGAGGGGTGGTACATATTCTGAAAACCAGAAACCCCATTTCTAACAAGAGGGTTATGCAGTCCTTATTGTGGGGACAGGACACAGCCTCTTCAGGTGTAAGTGTGAGGCTGTGTCCAGCTCCTTCCTCCCATGATGCCCTCAGGATGTGTATGGCCCATCAAGTAACACCTAAGCTCCCTTTATGTGTGGCTGTTTATAGGGACTGCACAAATCCCAGATGCCACCCACCCCAGACGTGTATTCAGAGACAGACCCCAGGCACCAAATGGCTTAAGTAAGAAAATGCCAACTTTCTAAAAGTGCTAAAAGTGCTAAATTAATGGACGGAATGCTGAACAATTTCAAACATTCACCCTCAGTACAGAGATCTAGGCCTAATTCATTGTTTGTTTGCTCACCATGCTATTCCAGTTTGCAGCCATTTGCAAATCAGTCTTGAACCTGCCCCCCATGGGAACAGTCCAGCCCCAACCCCAAGGCCAGTTCCTCACTGGACTGGAAACAAGCATCCTGGGACCAGTCTCGGGGTTTCACCCCTCATCAGCAAGGCTAGGTTGGCTCTAGTGGCATGACAAGCACGGAACCACGTCTGAACATACCCATCCCACTTAGGGTTACAAATGCAAAAAAACAGTTGATCAACAAAATGCTGAACAATGTCAAACATTCACCCCCAATACTGAGATCTGGACCTAAGTCCATCTTTTTTTTCCTCACCATGCCATTCAAGTTTGAACCCAGCCATATGCTAATCAGTCATGACCCTGCACCCCATGAGACCAGTTCAGCCCAAACTGCCAGGCCAGTTCCTCCCTGGACCAGAAAGAATCATCCTAGGACCAGTTTCGGGGTATTACCCTCATTAGCCAAGCTAGCTTGACTCAAGTGGCATGGCGAGCAATGAACCCACGTCTGGGCTAGACTGGCTTATGAGGGGTGATACCATGAAATTGGTCCCAGGATGCTTGTTTCCAGTCCAGAGAGGACATGGCTTGGCAGTTCGGGATGGACTGTTCCTATGGGAAGCAGGGTCAAGACTGATTTGCTAATGGCTGAGTCCAAAGTGGAGTGGCGTGGTGAGCAAAAAAAAGACGGATTTAACTCAGATCTGTGACTGAGGGGGAATGTTTGCCAATGCTCAACATTTCATCCATCATCTTTTTTTGTTGCTAACTTTCTAAAAGAGGCATTTTCAGAAATGCTATTTAAAAACCTGGCTTCACCGTAAGTTGTAATTTCAAATTGTGATTCCAGAGACACCAATCTTCCCAATTGGAAATTACACATATAAAATGTAATAAGGTAATCCCAATGTTATCCTAAGGAGAAACACATTTAAGAGTTTTTCACTACTAGGACATGTAAAACTTAAAAGTAGATGTCATATGTTTTCAATACACTGCACCCTGCAATTGGGCTGTTTAGGGCCTACTTCAGGGGTGACTTATCTGTATTCAAAGGGAAGGTTTGGGCCTGGCAAGTGGGTTATCTTGCCAGGTCTACATGTCAATTTAAAAATGCACAAACAGGCTCGGCAATTGCAGGCCTAAGGAATGTTTAAAGGGCTACTTAAGTGGGTGGCACAATCAGTACTGCAGGCCCACTAGTAGCATTTTATTTACAGGCCCTGGGAACATGTAGTGCATTTTACTAGGGACTTATAAGTAAACTAAATATGCCAATTGTGGATAAGTCAATGGTACCATGTTTTCAGCAGAGAGCATATGCACTTTAGCACTGGTTAGCAGTAGTAAAGTACTCAGAGTACTAAAGCCAACAAAAAATAATTCAGCAAAAAGGGAAGGCAGAAGGCACACGTTTGGGGGTGACCCTGCAGAAAGGGCCATTTTGAACAGTAACATCTTACAATGATGATCATTAGGGCCTATATTGACCAGGCCTGGTGAAATTTAAATTATGCTGGTGCAATTTGCATAATTTCACAAACTTTGCATGGTGCAAGTTAAATTTAATTACTGAAATTAAGCCATTACGCGTCCTTCGCAATTGCAGCTCGTTATGCCAAAATTACAGTGCAAGAACAATGCAAACAGCCTCAATGCAACCAGCTTTTGGTCTTGTCACTTGCTATTTTCTTGTTATTTTTTAGCATGAAATACATCCTTGTACCAAAACTAAATGTTAGTGTCTAAATTGAGCTGTTGGTTGAGGGATGTGTAAGTCCTTCTCAAGCAACAGCCACAATCCTTGTCAGGTTGAACCACAAAAGTCACTAATTTAATCTGTGCTTAACCCTTGGTAGTTTGGCACAAAAGCAGTCAGGCTTACCTTAGAGGCAATGTGTAAAGTATTCATGCAGGACTTAAAAAGTAATGAAGTGAAAACAGAACAGAAGAAAAATCCCACACCAATTTAGAAAAATATAGTAAATGTTAATAAATTATTTGACACCAAAATGGCAAAAATCTAATAAGCAGTACTGGAGTCATGAATTATTAAGGTGTAAAGTGAAAAATAATGCTTAAATGATCAAAGCAACAACCGAGGACATGTAGTTGCGCAATACTGGGGCTAAGTCGAAAGTTATGGCTGACTGTGATGGAGCACGGTTCAGGTACGTTAAGTGGATTAGGCCCGATCTCTGCTTACCTTCGGACTTAGAAAACGTTTTGAAGAAAAATGTCTGGGAAGGTAAAGTTCTGCGGGACAAGACAGCTGGTGGTGTCCCAGGAGGAGGCATCATTATCAGGGTCCCTATGTAAGAAGTCCCAGTGAAGATTTCTACTTTTGAGCTTAGTCACTTTAATGGATGTCAAACATTTCCCATGGGATGAAACTGCAGTATATAGAAGATGAGGGCTCCATGAGGCGGGATACCTGTTCTGCTGCAGAGAAGAATGAGCAGGATGCACATTGGGCAGTTCAGCAAGCAGATAGGTCGCTCACTCCTCTCATTTCTCAGAGCACTTTTTGGCTGAAGAAGTCCTGTCCCAAGTTTTAGATTTGGGCTAGTTGTGCTCTTTTAGCATCACTTCCAAGGTGTCTAGAACTAAAGGGGCACCACTTGGACAGCCAGAACTCCCTCAGACTGGGTTCAGGTGGAGCTTCTTCGTGGTGGTTCCATTTTCTATCCCTGAGGCTCTGATCAGGAAGTCATGCTAGCTAGCTATTTAAGTCAGTCTGGAAGTCTTGGATTTAAGCAGGGAAGCAGGTCAAAGGCAGCAGGGCAGTCCTCTGACAGCACAAGGCAGGCTTCAGGCAGCAAGGCAGTTCTCTTGGTGCACCAGGGCCAGCCTCTAAAATACACAGCAGGCCACAGGCAGCAGGGAATTCCTCTGAGAGTCCTTCCGAAGATCCAGCACTTAACAGAAGAGTGGATCTGAGAGTCCTAGTTTTAAACCTGGTGCCCTCTTTGAAGTAGAAGAAACCTCTGTAGTTCCCCCCTACAGAAGTGTTAGGAAATTCCTGCCTCCCTGCCCTGTCTACAGTCACAATAGGTTGGTGTGAATTTCATTGTGAGGGAGCTAAAATAGTGTCTTTGAATTGCAACAGAGGCTGTGCACAGCTCCGCCCCCTCATTCTGCTAGGATGGTCCATCCTGCCAGCATCCAGTCCCTTTATTGTGTGGCTGTCTGTGAGGAATACACAAACGACAACTGTCAACTTCCACGAGTTATGTGACCCAGGAAAAAGACTTTCAGGCACCAAATGGTTTAGGACAAGAAAATGAAAACTTGATAACAGTGGCATTTTCAGAATTGTGACTTAAAATGAGACTTTACTATTACAGAAGAATTTAAATTCCAATTCCTTAGACACCAAACATTGGTGAGTATTTTACTATCAGAGCATGTAAACCTTTAAAGTACAAGTCCAACTTTTTATATACACTGCACCTTGCCCTATGTGCTGTCTAAGGCCTACCTTAGGGGTGACATATATGTAGTAAAAGTGGAGTTTTAGGCCTCGCAAGGGGAGTGTTTTTGCCAGGTTGAATTGTCAGTTTAAAACTGTACACAGGCTGCAATGGCAGTCCTGAGACATGCTTTAGGGGATTATTTAAGTGGACGGCACAATAAGGGGTGCTGGCCCTCCAGTAGCTTTAAATATATCGGCCCTGCTATTTGACATATGTCTTTACTAGGGACTTCTAGTTAAATTGAATTTGCCAATTAGGTGTAAGCCAATTTTACAATGTTTTAGGGAGTGAGAACAAGCACTTTAGGACTGGTTGGTAGTTGTAAACTGCACAGAGTCCTAAAGGCAACAAAAACGAATTCAGGAAAACGAGAAGGGAGTAATCAAAAGGTTTGGGGGCAGACCACCCTAAGGCTGACAGGTCTAGCAGTCAGTATATATTTTGCACTAAGTGATGGATTTGCGTTTTGCTTAATTCACTGCATTTCAATGACCTTCATTAAACTGTTGACAGTGTTGGTGTGGAGGTCATGTCAAAACAGGGCAGAGAATCTCTCTAGTGCCTGCATGAGAGGGATTCCCTGCTCGGATAGAGATTCCCCAGAAGCCAGAGGCTGTTTTATTTTTTGCTGTAAATGATGATCAGATTGCATGGCATGCCAACATCATTACTGTACAAGTAAAATCATCAGCTCACTTCACTTTCACTTGCATGAGTGCTCAAGGGGCAGATGTCAGGGTCCCAGGCACCAACTTTGATTGGAAAAGTATTGTTTTAAAGTCAAGAATCTTCTGTTTTCTATGATATATCTCCCTTGTTGATCCCTGCCTCATGAGGGCGATCAACAAGAGGGATCTACCCTCTAGGCACCAAGGGGCAGATGTACAACTGTTTTTTGCAGTCGCAAACAGGAATTCGGCCTGTTTGCCAGTAGCGGCTCCTCAAGGGAGTGCTGTGGGGCGGTGGGGCGGGGCGGGGGAGGGGCAGGGTGGGGGTAGTAAACTCCAGAATTGGGCAGAACGGAGTTGAGTAAAGAAATAAATAAATAAAACAAATTACATTGCGCGCTGCATCGCCGATTTGACGTTGCAGTGCGCACAATGTAATTCGTTTTGTTTATTTATTCCTTTCCCTCAACTTTGTTCGGCCCAATTCCGGAGTTTACTACCCCCCGGTGCCCCTCCCCCACCCCGCCCCACCGCCCCGCAGCACTCCCTCGAGGAGCCGCTACTGCTGTTTGCGACCACAAAATTGGTCAGCCCCATGTACAAACCATATTTTGCGTGTCGCTAACCTATTAGCGACTCGCAAAATATGGTTTGTGACTCCTTATTAGGAAGGGGCATGCACAGGTCGTCCCTTCCTAATAGCGAGTCTGACTGCAATGTATGATTGTTTTGAGATTGTTGGCGTTCACGTCTACACGCGGGGCTCCTGCGTGATTGCTCCAAAAAGTTGAAGGAGCCGGTGGCACGGCTAGAAGAGCCTCGGGAGCTGCCGCTCAGGTTTTGCTCAGGTTTTTGCTGGCGTGTTGCTGTCCAGAGGATTGGCCAACTGAGGTCCTCGTGCAGGCAGCAGAGCTCTGATTTGCTCTGTCATCCATCAGGATTTTTTGCCTACGATTATACAGGACTGGATAGGAGCACCCAAGGCTGTTTTCTGGAGTAAGAGGCAGAAAGGCGACCCTCAAGGTATGTGCTCCGGTAAGTAGACAAAATATCGAGTTTTAAATATCGTTGTGCAATAATATTGAGTTTTAAATGTCGAAAGTCAAAAATATCGTTGTATATAATATCGATGTCAAGAATATCGATTTGTTGTGTTGTATAAAATATCGTTGTTAAAAATATCGATTTTTTAAATATCGTTATTAAAAAATATTGATTTTGTAAATGTAAATTTTTTATTATAGTATATAATTTTAAATGTATTAATATTTTTTAATAAATTGTATATGTTTTATATAAAAAATGTTTTAGGAGCGGGATATTGGGTTTATAGTGGATAAGGGTGGGGAGTGTTTTAAAAAAAAAATTAAAATATTTTAACAATTTTCAAAATATTAATGACATTTTAAATTGTGTTTTAGGAGCGGGATGTTGTGGTTATAGGTGATAAGGGTGGGGAGTGTTTCAATCTAAACATTTTTTAAATTAATTTGGATTTTTGGAGTCTGATGTTGGGGTTATAGGTGGTGATGGGGTTTATTTGTAAATAATTTAAAATTATTAAAAAAAATACAATATATTTTAAATAATATTAAAATTTACAAAAAAATTGAAAAATGTTTTCATATTTTGTGAAATTTGTAAATAATTTTGTTGAGTTATGTTTAAATAAAAAACATAAAAATGTATACATTTTGAGAATAATTTAAAAACAATTCACATGAAAATTTGGATTATGATATAAAATTATTTACAAATTAGATATTGTTTTGGAAAATTTATTATAAATGGGATTATGTAAATATATGTATAATGTGTATTAATTTATATGTTTTTGTGTATTTTTTTTGCAATATTATATTTAAAAATTATGGGGCATATTAGCAAGACCGGCGATAATGGGCTTGCTAATATGCATTATAGAATTCCAATAGAAGCCCAGGTTAGATGTCCTGCACATCTAACCTGGGCTTCTATTGGAATTCTATAACGCATATTAGCAAGCTCATTATCGCCGTTTTAGCGGCAGTTTCCTGCCGCTAAAACGGGGATAATTTTATCGCCGGTCTTGCTAATATGCCCCTATATTTTTGAATACTTTTCTTGAGTTAATATAATTTGGTTTGGGAATAGAAAATTATATATGTTTAGTGTCCAGCACCTTCCCTGAGTTAATGTAGTTTGGAGTGGGAATAATAAATTATATATGTTTAGTGTCCTGCCCGATTCCGATCTCGTAAGGAAAGCCCTCCATACGACTGAGATCTGGAGGGCTTTCCGAGCGAGACGTGCTCTGGGTGTCCGAACGAGCGAGTACGATGCTGCCGTATGCTTACGGACTCTGCTCGTTCGGACTCCCATTGAACTCTATGGGAGCTCGTGTACAGACGGGTACACAGGCTCCCATAGCAAAAAAAGGGTGGGTGGGGAAAAGCGTACACCCTGTGGCGGGCACCCCATGTGGCCCGCCACACTGTGCATTCTTGGATCGGGGGGACCCATGTGCACCCCCCCATGACCGAATCGGAGGGCTCTAGGTAAAGGGGGGCCTGCTATGGCCCCCCAAAGTCCGAATGCGACAGCCGTTTTGTCTCGATGAGACCGAGCTGGTACAGCTGTCCGATTCGTGCATCGTACTCGCTCGGTCGGAAAACGGCTCCATTGCGCGGCACGATTCGGCTACGAACGTGTCGGACGGACAGGTTTGGGTTCGTAAACGATTCGCACGGCGCGTACAGGATACTCGCATCGTACTTGCTCGTTAGGAACGGGGACGATTCGGGCGGAACGATAGGCTCAGAAGCGGATTTGATCTTTACAAAAATCCAGTTTGTAGGCCTTCCTTACGAGATCGGAATCGGGCCCTTAATGTAGTTTGGAGTGGGAATAGTATTTTATATATGTTTAGTGTCCAGCATCTTCCATGACTTAATGTAGTTTGGAGTGGGAATAGTAAACTATATATGTTTAGTGTCCAGCACCTTCCCTGACTTAGGGGCCGATTCCGATTCGGGCCGGAAAAAATACCGACCGACTCGGTACGGGAATATAGTCCGACCGACACGTACCGGCGTTGCCCGACCTGGGAAGTACGATGAAATGCATGTGAATCACGACCGACTCGTATGGAACACAAGCCGAACGACCGAACCGCACGGAAACAAGCTATCCGGCCGGGAAACCACGCGAATCGAACCGACCGACACACACCAGGAATGAACCCGACCGAAACGTACCCGCGAACTCCGACCCGCGTAGTACGATGCAATGCGTGGAAAACCAGACTGAGTCGCACGGAGCGCAAGCCGAACGACCGACACGCATACAAAAGCCAGCCGAAGGAAGCCAATACTCGGCGACCGACGCGTACGCCGCACAAGAAACCCTGCAAAAACACAGCGTGGACGACTCGGAAAAGCTCGCACGAGACAACTGCAGCATCCTACTCGGTCCGAAGAACGTCTCCTACATGCACAAAAAATATTAAGGAAAAAAACAAAAAAAAGGGCCAAACAAGCAATGACAAAGTCAATAAATACAGGGAAAAAAAACATGGAACAAGGACACACCCCCAACTCCACCTATATAAAGGCCACAAATCCCTAACACGATCCTTTGCAAATTCAACTGACCTGCCAGCACAGAACACCATCACACAGCAACCACAGACACACTCACAGCTCATCCATCACACAAGCCACACACCATTAGCACCTCAACACATAGCACCCTCACATACACCCAGCAAAACCTACACTCACACACCCTCACCTGAACACACACACACATCAATCCCCACCACCACCCATCACCATGCCCCTAAAGAAGAATCCAAAGTTCCTAGACAGTGAATTGGAAGTCCTGGTAGATGAGATCCTCAGGGTAGAGCCCCAGTTGTTTGGTACATTGGTACAACAGACCCCCATGTCGCAGAAAACCAAGATGTGGCAGAGGATCGTCGACAGGTTCAACGCACAATCACCTTGTTTGCACACAAAGGAAGACATCCAGAACAGGTGGTATGACGTGCGCAGGAGGATCAGTGACCTACTAAAGAAGGATTACATACTGAGTCAGCACACCGGCAGTGGCCCTCCTGCCAAACCACTATACCTCAGGCCCTGGGAGAAGAAGGTGCGGGCCATCCTACCACCAGTGAGCATATATGGACTATCAAACATCCCAGAGCCTGGTGAATACACAACTAATATACCCAATATTGTGTGACAATTAACCCTGGGCATAATACTTCGCTACACTCACAGAACATGCAAAGTTTGTACGACTACACACAATGCACGTAGCAAAGTGAAAAACTGTGCTAATTGACGTAGCGCAGCAGCAGTATAATAAACTCCTACAAATGCTTTGATAAAGCAATTTTCTATGCTAAAAAGCATATAACCAATTCATAAAAGTGAATTTTGACAATAAAATATCAAGCAATGAGAGAGGTGATGATTTTGGGGTCCCCCTAACCTAGGGGAGGACCAAGCAGATGCCTTGAACACAAAAAGCATATCATGTGAACGATTCAGTGGTGGTCCCTTCCTCCTAGGACCACCCCAAGCACAGTTATGGGCAAAAATACAATCCCAACCAAAGGCCCTGCAAAGCATTATGGGACAAGATTAGCAGTGGGCAGTGAATATTATAGTGTCCAATATCAAAATAATTCTACAAAGAGCTGCAGTTCAACTAGTCGTTACTAGATGTCCCTCACGAGTCAAATGCAAAAGCATTGAAATTATTAATACATCAAGCTGCAGTTCCACTAGTCGTTACTAGATGTCCCTCACGAGTCAAATGCAAAAGCATTGAAACCCTTTCATGAAGCTTTTGCATTTGACTCGTGAGGGACATCTAGTAACGACTAGTGGAACTGCAGCTCTTTGTAGAATTATTTTGATATTGGATACTATAATATTCACTGCCCACTGCTAAACTCGTCCCATAATGCTTTGCAGGGCCTTTGGTTGGGATTGTATTTCTGCCAATAACTGTGCTTGGGGTGGTCCTAAGAGGATGGGACCACCACCGAATCATTCAAAAGATGT
Source organism: Calotriton arnoldi (assembly GCA_963921515.1). Lineage (NCBI taxonomy): Eukaryota > Metazoa > Chordata > Amphibia > Caudata > Salamandridae > Calotriton > Calotriton arnoldi. The sequence goes on along the minus strand of CAWUFW010008722.1, from coordinate 717,322 downwards.
GCTTATTGTTTTTAAGGCATCTGCTTGGTTCTTTCCCTAGGTTAGGGAGGATCCCAAAATCATCACCTTTCTCACTGCTTGTTAATTTATTGTTTTCCCTTTTGTGAAATGGCTATATGCAGTTTTAGCATATAAAGACAGAGATATTTATCTTAACTTGCACTGTGCAAGATGCCTTTGGCAATTATTGTACAGTGTAGTCAAGCACACAGCTACGCGTTTCCACTATGCAATTTGTATAGCTACGTGTAGTTCAAAATGTACTTCGCGTAGCTACGTGTAGTGCTACTACGCAAACTACACCCAGGGTTAGTGACAATACACACACATCACTGTCAAGGGGATAGTCAAACCATGCACCCTTAGCAAATACACAGCAATCAAACGATAATCACCCCAAGATCTGTCAGTCAGATAAACACAATACATGCCATCTCATAGTGACATGTAACTGTGTCAAGATATGTACAAACATAACTACAAATACAGCAAGGCAGTGGCACAAATATAACCAACAAACACAGTCAGATATTTTGCCACCACTAGAACACCACCTCACAGGGAAGCTCACTGAAAGGAAGGAATTCTGTGTATGCTGGTGAAGTCAGTGTAGCCAATAGCATGATGGGAGTTGTAGTCACAGATATTGGTCACCCTCACAATTGGCCCATCAACACCACCCTGAACCATGCTCACATCACAGGGAGTGGAAAAGAAATGACAAGATGGCTGACACTGGGTACTGCTGTGGGGAGCACAAGGCCCTGCTGGGAACTGTGCACCAACCAACAGCAGGATACCACTGTCAGCCATCTTGCCATTGCTGTCACACTCACACACAGTGAAGTCCACTCAAAAGGAAGGAAGTATGGGCATGCTGGGAAGGGGGGTGTAGGCCATAGCATGATGGGAGTTGTAGTCACAGATATTGCTCACCCTCACAATTGGCCCATCAACACCACTCTGAACCATGCTCACATCACAGGGAGTGGAAAACAACTGACAAGATGGCTGACACTGGGTACTGCTGTGGGGAGCACAAGGCCCTGCTGGGAACTGTGCACCAACCAACAGCAGGACACCACTGTCAGCCATCTTGCCATTGCTGTCACACTCACACACAGTGAAGTCCACTCAAAAGAAAGTAAGTATGGGCATGCTGGGAAGGGGGGTGTAGGGCATAGCATGATGGGAGTTGTAGTCACAGATATTGCTCACCCTCACAATTGGCCCATCAACACCACTCTGAACCATGCTCACATCACAGGGAGTGGAAAACAACTGACAAGATGGCTGACACTGGGTACTGCTGTGGGGAGCACAAGCCCCTGCTAGGAACTGGGCACCAACTAACAGCAGGACACCACTGACTGACATCCTGAAAGCCAACTTGCACTCCCTGCAATGGAAGCACGTTCCATGGTGGGATATCTGGCTGGGTGGGAAGGAGGACTGACAGCTCTGACCATAGTCACCAGCAGCTTTTCTCACACACCCCCTTAACACAAACTCCACACAACTCACCTGGGAGAATGCATTGCCTCACACTATAATTAAATATCCCACAAAGAACAACCACACTGGGTTATGCTGTGTGAAGCACAGGGATACTTTTGGGACTTGTAGCCAAACAAACGCCAGGACAACATTGTCAGCCATCCTGTCAGCACAGGCACACTACCCCACAGGGAAGCAGAGTCAAAAGGAAGGAAGTATGGGCATGCTGGGAAGGGGGGTGTAGGCAATAGCATGATGGGAGTGGTAGTCACAGCTCAACATCCCCCACCCACATGGCCCAGCAAGCTCACACTGAAGCATGCACACCTCACAGGGAGTGGGAAAGAACTGACAAGATGGCTGACACTGGGTACTACTGTGGGGAGCACAATGCCCTGCTGGGAACTGTGCACCAACCAACAGCAGGACACCACTGTCAGCCATCTTGCCATTGCTGTCACACTCACACACAGTGAAGTCCACTCAAAAGGAAGGAAGTATGGGCATGCTTGGAAGGGGGGTGTAGGCCATAGCATGATGGGAGTTGTAGTCACAGATGTTGCTCACCCTCACAATTGGCCCATCAACACCACTCTGAACCATGCTCACATCACAGGGAGTGGAAAACAACTGACACGATGGCTGACACTGGGTACTGATGTGAGGAGCACAAGCCCCTGCTGGGAACTGGGCACCAACCAACAGCAGGACACCACTGACTGACATCCTGAAAGCCAACTTGCACTCCCTGCAATGGAAGCACGTTCCATGGTGGGATATCTGGCTGGGTGGGAAGGAGGACTGACAGCTCTGACCATACTTACCAGCAGCTTTTCTCACACACCCCCTTAACACAAACTCCACACAACTCACCTGGGAGAATGCATTGCCTCACACTCTAATTAAATATCCCACAAAGAACTACCACACTGGGTTATGCTGTGTGAAGCACAGGGACACTTTTGGGACTTGTAGCCAAACAAACGCCAGGACAACACTGTCAGCCATCCTGTCAGCACAGGCACACTACCCCACAGGGAAGCAGAGTAAAAAGGAAGGAAGTATGGGCATGCTGGGAAGGAGGGTGTAGGCAATAGCATGATGGGAGTGGTAGTCACAGCTCAACATCCCCCACCCACATAGCCCAGCAAGCTCACACTGAAGCATGCACACCTCACAGGGAGTGAAAAGCCACTTCAAAGATGTCTGACAATGGTGCTCTGTTGTGGGGAGCATAAGGCCCTGCTGGGAACTGTGCACCAACCAACAGCAGGACACCACTGACTGACATCCTGAAAGCCAACTTGCACTCCCTGCAATGGAAGCCCGTTCCATGGTGGGATATCTGGCTGGGTGGGAAGGAGGACTGACAGCTCTGACCATAGTTACCAGCAGCTTTCCTCACACACCCCCTTAACACAAACTCCACACAACTCACCTGGGAGAATGCATTGCCTCACACTCTAATTAAATATCCCACAAAGAACTACCACACTGGGTTATGCTGTGTGAAGCACAGGAACACTTTTGGGACTTGTAGCCAAACAAACGCCAGGACAACACTGTCAGCCATCCTGTCAGCACAGGCACACTACCCCACAGGGAAGCAGAGTCAAAAGGAAGGAAGTATGGGCATGCTGGGAAGGGGGTGTAGCCAATAGTATGATGGGAGTGGTAGTCACAGCTCAACATCCCCCACCCACATGGCCCAGCAAGCTCACACTGAAGCATGCACACCTCACAGGGAGTGAAAAGCCACTTCAAAGATGTCTGACAATGGTGCTCTGTTGTGGAAGCACAACGCCCTGCTGGGAACTGTGCACCAACCAACAGCAGGACACCACTGACTGACATCCTGACAACCAACTTGCACTCCCTGCAATGGAAGCACGTTTCATGGTGGGATGTCTGGCCTGGGGGAGGAGGAGTGCCAGCTCCGACTACAGCTACCAGCAGGCCCTTACACACACACCACTTCCACTAACTCCAAACAACACACCTGGGACCGTGCTCTACAAGAGAGTGAGTGAAAAGCCACTTCCAAGATGTCTGACACTGGCCTCAGCTGTGGGGAGCACAAGGCCCTGCTGGGAACTGTGCACCAACAAACAACAGGACCACACTGTCAGCCATCTTGCCATTGCTGTCACACTCACACACAGTGAAGTCGACTCAAAAGGAAGGAAGTATGGGCATGCTCGGAAGGGGGGTGTAGGCAATATCATGATGGGAGTGGTAGTCACAGCTCAACATCCCCCACCCACATGGCCCGGCAAGCTCACACTGAAGCATGCACACCTCACAGGGAGTGAAAAGTCACTTCAAAGATGTCTGACAATGGTGCTCTGTTGTGGGGAGCACAAGGCCCTGCTGGGAACTGTGCACTAACCAACAGCAGGACACCACTGACTGACATCCTGAGAGTTAACCTGCACCCACTGCAAGGGTGGCATGCTTCATGGTGGGATAACTGGGCTGGGGAGAAGGAGGTCCGGATGTCAACCAAATACCACCAATGCTGGCCATACACACACCTACTCTGCAAAAACACATTGCACACGTGGGACCAGTCACTCCCAAAGTAAAAGCCCTGGCAAGATGGCTGACACATGGGCATGAGAAATGATGTGCCTGCAATTCACACCCATGCACTGGCCAACCCAAACACGTACACACTCACAGCCATTGCAACTCTATGTTTATACACACTGTCATGGGATGCAGTGTCCATGGGTGCCCCCTGGCCTGGCTGTGAAGGTGTGTCTTGCAGATGACAACTGTGGAGAATCAGACATACTACATAGCACAAAACACACAGGAAGTCACAGAGACATCATTGACAGGGGACACCTGACAGTGAATGCAATGGACACACCAATATACCGGACACTGTACCATGGTGTCAGTCACACAAGTTGCGGTTGTGAGCTGCATTCCACTCCCACATCGTTCGGCAACATATGCATCCTTCACACAACACACCACTCACTGTCATAGACACTGTAGACACAAGCACCAACCTGGACTGCATTTGAGGAGACATGCTACTCACAGCAGCAGAACTGCAACACACACCACTGGCCATCACTGTCATGAGAATGGAAAAACCAGAGTGCCCAATCCTTATCACCATGGAGGACATTGACAAGATTAATCACGTGGGCACGTACAAAACTCAGCAACAACATCATTAGCTACGTTAACAACATCACTTGTATGAAATGAGAGTTGAACTTGGAACCCAGACAACAACACAGATACTCCCAAGAGATCCCAGGCATACCGCACTGTGACCATGTTGTCCAGACACACCAATGTGACGCACAAAGACTGGCAAAAACTGCCACCACACATGGCCCAATCTTGAAAGATATCCTAAGTGAATTGCACGTATGTCTCTGTTAAAGGACAAATGTGGACAAGGATGACACACCTGTGTCAGGCACGTGATGGCCCTTGAGTAGCAATGGCCATGTACAGCCAATCAATACATGAGCTGGTCATGCACACACCTCAACATTCACATTGAAATGCTTCAGGTTGGCAGGACGATGTGCTACACCAATATCAACCTCTGGCTGTGACAACTTAGGACAATGCAATGTACCGGCACGCATCCAGATGTACAGTCACAACTGTCATGTGTTTGAACCATTGATGCCTGTAGAAACATAATATACATTGTGTGTCTCTTCCAAACACAGGTGATGATGGGGACACAGCAGCAGATGATGAGGAGTCCCTGTCCCAGGCTCCGGTGGCCCCTGAGCTCTCTGGTGTGGAACAGCCTCTGCCCTCTTCGGATGGTGAAGACCTACCTGGCCCCTCCGGTGTGAGTCATCATGCAGCACCAGCAGGACCACCATCTGCACCCCCTGCACCCACTCCTCCAACATCTGCCAACACACAGACCACCCCGCCGACACGGACAGACCAAGGACACTGAACGACAACAGCACAGGGACCCCGGCCCCCCAGGAAGCAACGGACAACAACCTCAGTACCAACCCCCAAGGGGGCCTAGGGTCACCTGTGCATGCCACCGCAGGTCCTGCCCATGTGGCATGGGGTGGTGGGAGGGGTGGTAGGCAGAGGTCGCTGTTTGCAGAGGGGTCTGGACTGCATGATGACCCACAACTGGTACGCATTGCAGATGCGTTCCAGAATAGCACCGGAGAGGTCAGCCAGGTAGTGGGGATCCTCAAGGACTTTCAACAGCAGCAGGCTGCCCATCATGCCCCCATGGACTCCCACATGTCCCGTGTGGAGACACACATGTCTCGCATGGAGTCCAAGTGGGACACATTGGAAGAACTGACAGCGGTGCAGAGGGACATATTGACATGCCTCCACCAGATTAGCACCAACATGTCCACACCTCCCTGTGTGCCCACAACATCTAGTGCCGCAACAACTGCAACTGCCACAGGGAGGGAGGATGACTCTGGTGGAGAGTCCTCTGCACCGCAGCGGCCTGCACATGAGGGTCCCCCAGAAAGAAGAGGGGTCGTCCGAGGAAGGACAACTGAGAGGCAGATGGCCATGTACATCCCCCAGGAACCCAACACCTGTTCTGGAAATTCTCCTTTGTGTGCAAACAGTTCACCCTGTCGAATGCAACCCAACTCTTCCACATGACATGGGGAGTTTAAGTTGGACTAATGTATCAGATGACTGTGGACTTTACTCAGGACATTTCTGCTACCAACACTTCCAACTCATCTGGGAACTTTGGATTCCAATCCCAATGTACAGCACCCACCATCCTGTGCACTATCCTCACACATGTATGTAAATAAACTCACTAATACACCATACTTGCCTCTGTTGTGATTCCAACGTGGTATTTTGTCATGGAGATGATGATCTGCTAAATGACACTGTGCATGCTAACTGCTACATCAATTTCAACACCATCATGTGAGTCATGGCGACGTGACACATATGAGGGAGACACACCACTAGGGCAACACAACACATACACACCAGGGCCATCTGACTCATCGCCTACACTGATGTTGCCAGGAAATACAGTGGAATGGACAGACACCACACCTATTCAGAGTCTGTGTTAACTAGCCCACAGGTGCAGTAAGCAAATGTCAGTCAGATGTGTGACCACAGACAATGCACATCCCAAAGTGAAGCACAGGTTTATTACATATTTGCAATATGTTGTTTCCACTACAGATGCAAGGTAATCCCACGTGGCAGTGGCCACACAGTCACCAAGTGTTGAAGAAATAAAGTCCAGGGGTGTGTGGCACATCACCTGTAGGGAAACGACTGCTTCCACCCTGGAAGTTGAATCATGGTGTCGGGGGATCAGAGTTGAGCAAACAACTCGGAAAGTACCCTGTGAAGGACAGACATGACACACAGTTAAAAGCACTGAAGAACAGGACAGAACTGCAATACTCATGCCCAATACATGTCACAAGATACCTACACAAAACCAAGTTAGCATGTCAACACTGTTGGGGAGTACAGACTACTTGTAAGGACACATCGCTGCACGCATCCAGTCAAGTAGCACATGGCCACACTCAAACAGCAACAGAGCACCACCAACACATATCATGCAAACTCAAATCATTGACATAACATCTCTGGATACTCACATTCAGCTGAAGAAGTTGTTGATGAGCTGTGTGCGGACATCACCCTCATCATCATCATCATCACTGGCATCGCGGCCCAGGCCAGGATCCTCCACAGGTAGCGGATGTTGGTCATCGTCATCCAGGATGAGAGGCAACCCCTTCCGCACTGCCAGGTTGTGTAGCATGCAGCAGACGATGAAAATCTTGCACACCTTTGCAGGGGCATATGGGAGGGCCCCTCCTGTCTTGTCCAGGCAGCGAAAGCGGCTCTTCAGGAGACCAAATGTCTGATCGATCACTCTCCTGGTCCGACCATGTGCCTCATTGTAGCGCATCTGGGCTGGTGTCACAGGGTTCCTGAGGGGTGTCAGCAACCACGGCATGTTGGGGTATCCGGAGTCACCTACATACAGACAATTGCACATTAGCTGAGTTGGAAAAGAGGGTGGAATACAACATTGCAGAACACACACAATGGTACAAAGTCAGTACACATCGACAAGCCAGGCACGCTGGTTCTGCATCTGTGACATCATCCTCAGGATGCGACTACTCCTCATTACGTAGGCATCATGTGCAGAACCGGGGAAACGTGCACACACATGTGAGATGCTCATATCTGCAAGACATACCACCAGAGCATTGATAGAATGGAAATGTTTCCTGTTCCTGTAAGCCTGCTCATGTGCCTGTGGTGGTACCAAAGCCACATGTGTCCCATCAATGGAGCCGATGACATGTGGCATCCTCCCCAGGGCATAGAAGTCACTCTTGACGTCAGTTAGTTGTTGACGTTTAGGGAAATAGATGTACTGGTTCAAGTATGTTAACATTGCCTCCAAAACATCGCGTAGCACACGGCTGAACATGGTCTGTGACATCCCACCAGCAGACGCCACAGTGTGTTGAAAGGTACTGGTGGCAAAGAAGTGTAGGGCTGCCATCACCTTCACCTTGGGGGTCAGCGCTGTAGGGTATGGCCGGCCAGGTAGCAAATGTGGGTCCAACCGCCCCGCCAATTCCTCAATCAGCGGCCTGTTGAAGCGGTACCGTCGGATGCAGTCACGTTCAACCATGGTTGCAAGGTCAGGGAATGGTCTATGGACAGCTGGTGCCCTGCAGTACATAGGTGAACAAAGAAAGATTGTCAGTCACCCCAAATATGTGGCATTGACCATACTCAATATCACATGATACATCATTACGAGACACAAGTACTTGATGTGTGTGCCGTTCTGTATGGACATATATGGCACATACATGGCCATCATCTAACATCTCAGTTCAACATGTGTTGACAACAAGTTCCAGGTTGTGCTATGGGAAATCATTAGGCTGTGTCACAGTACCCATGTACTGCTGTCACGTTCCAAACACACACCACAGTGACAAGTGAGGACAGATGTGCCCCAGGCATCACAGCTCTTTGACAGGTAGATCCCCAGGGACCCTGTATTGCCACATGGACACTGGCATGACATGGCGTATCATGTACACGCCAGCAAAACAACCATGACTCCCACAGGTAGTGGCCCCTGTTGCCTCTGCAGGACAGACATGGACGTCTGTGACACACACACGCATAACATCAAAGTCGATGCACAAACAACGTGGATGTGGAGACTGTCTCCAATTGTGCACATGGAATCAGAGACATCTGAAACACAACATGCACACAGACTGTGGAGGGCCATCACAATTGTGGCAATGGGTCACTCTGTGACGTACATACCATCCCACATGGGACTCAGGGTGTATGTGACATAACATACACATATACAACCTGGAAATGTGACCATGCCACATGCTCTGAACTGAACAGGTACACATCACAGTGGTCATGTGCACAACACACAAAGGATTCTGTCGCCATGAACATGTGCACAGCCTGGGAGTGGCTGCCCCCAAGTGCCACCCAACAAACCACATGTTGACCCCCATACACACACAGGTAATGCAGCCTTACATGCCTTAGGATACAGTGTGGACAGGCTGTGGTGTTGTAGGTGTGCCCCATAGCCCCTGGCAAGTAATTGTGGCTGGCATACGTTCACCTGTGACAACCATGGTGACATATGCGAGTGACTTGTACAGGGACGCGTCGTACAGCAATGGACCGATCCGTGCGCACGCATTTGCCATTGCATATGATGTTGACGGATGCGTTTTGTGTTTCGAAATACGCGTCGTACAGCAATGGACCGATCCGTGCGCACGCATTGGCCATTGCATATGATGTTGACGGATGCGTGTTGTGTTTCGAAATACGCGTCGTACAGCAATGGACCGATCCGTGCGCACGCATTGGCCATTGCATATGATGTTGATGGATGCGTGTTGTGTTTCGAAATACGCGTCGTACAGCAATGGACCGATCCGTGCGCCCGCATTGGCCATTGCATATGATGTTGACGGATGCGTGTTGTGTTACTGAAATGCGCGTCGTACAGCAATGGACCGATCCGTGTGCACGCATTGGCCATTGCATATGATGTTGACGGATGCGTGTTGTGTTTCGAAATACGCGTCGTACAGCAATGGACCGATCCGTGCGCACGCATTGGCCATTGCATATGATGTTGACGGATGCGTGTTGTGTTTCAAAATACGCGTTGTACAGCAATGGACCGATCCGTGCGCACACATTGGCTATGGACTGACATGGTAATGGACGCGTATTCGAAGCTTGTACGAGTCGGATGCAATGAATTCAGTTGGCCACCCACGACAATGTTGCAAATTCATGAGTGTCATCAAGTTGAAATGAAGGATGCTGTAGGCATGTATAAGTGGTGCAATTCCATGGATTGGCCAGATTCAGAAGATGCAAACGACTTGGACCTATCACTTTGGACACATGGGACAGTATCTGCCTCTGCAGCACACATATAATGCTGGCTGTTCCCCTGAGAGCTCACTTGCCTGCACTACATGCTCCAGGACGACATCTGCCACCAACACTGCTGCTGTCTCTGCATCCTCTGGCTACTGCAATGGCACGTACTGTGGATAGAGCCCCAGCCGTCAGCACTGAGGAGAACCAGGCCCTGCTGGACAGCCTCCTTCCACAGTACAGCAAGCTGTATGGGAAACCAGGGGAGCAGGTGAGTGTGCTGTCCACTGCCTTACTAATTGTGCATGTTGTCTGACTAGCAGTACTTACAGTGTGTACACCAGTGGCTAGCATGCTCACTGAGTAGTTGTCACCCCCCAAAGTGTGTAGTTACATGCACTGAACAGGTATAGTGCAGTAACAGTGCATTCCAACAAGGTTTTACTTCCCAGGCAATGATACCATTTAGTAACTGCTGCACAACTGTTCATAGCCATAGTTGCACGACCTGTGTACATCATATGCCCCTGTGATTGAGACATGTATATCCAACTGTGTGATGCACGGATATGTTGCATGTGTAGTAATGGCCTTTTCACTTTGTCATCCTCACAGGTTGATGCCCACCAGAAGCAGGAGATCTGGCTGACCATCGCCCGGGCAGTACGATCTGTGGGGGTCTACAGGCGCAGGATCCGCAACTGCCAGAAGAGGTGGCAGGACCTTCGTGGCTGGACCCGGAGGATCGCAAGGGTCCAGCTGAAGCTGTCGCCTCCTCGCAGGAGGGGCAGACACCGGACCATGACCCCCCACATGCTCCAGATTCTGGCGGTGGTCTTCCCTGACCTGGATGGGCAGCTGAAGGCCAGACAGCAGCAAGGAGGGGGTAAGTGCTAGCCTTTTCTGGGTACTATGACTAACATGCTCTATGCACTCCTTTAGCCTGGTTACACTTCCACAGTACGACTGTCTTGTCGTCCTGGACTCATGTCCCTCACTTGTGTCATGCCCCTTCCTCATCTGATACACAGGCGTGGCCCTTACAGTCTGTGACTTAGGTCACTTGGGTACTGTGTACTTGCAGTTACCTGTGGTTCAAGTTGGGGACCGCATCAGTTACAGGAACTTTGTTGTGGGCTGCATGGGTGGTACAATTGCTCACACAATGCCTGTGATCTGACATGTACTCTGGGTATGGCTTTAATATGTGTTCCAATTGCTGCTCTGACTCACCACATGTCTGGGGTATGTGCCACACACCCATGCTGCAGCAGAGACCAAGGTAGGAGCCTCAGAAGTATGTACATCATGTGTGTGACACATGCATAGCCACCTGCCTAGTGTTCAGGGTAATACCATGTTGCACATGGACCAGGACTGTAATGCCTACTCCGGACATCGAAGGTACTCTGTTCTCCCACTCCCGTGTGTCAGCATACATATTGTGAAGAGTGCACTCAGGTGTCTGCCTCTGTGTCACTGTGGTGTGGCCTTGCTTTTTGGACTTCTGGAGTGTTTAACAGTTTGGGGTGGCCATCCATCTGAGTTGTGACTATAGGATCTGCACATTGGTTAATGCATAGGTCTCTGATCCCTTGACTGTGCACAATGGTGTATGAAACATTGAGGTGCAGGCAGCTTTGGTTCATTCTCATCAGACGGTGAAGTGCTCATGTGTATGGATTTGTGTTTGCAGTCACTCAAATGTCTCATTTGAATGACGTGGGATCATCTTAGTCCTCATGATGTGGGTGGCCAGGGGTGCACATGTGCACCTGTCAGCTACAGGGCTTGCATTCCCAAAACTTCCATGATTGTGACACAGTGCAGACTGGTGTTGTGTGTATGCACTGCCCCTGTGAGAGGAGGCAGTTATGACTGACTTGCCAGACAGGCCTGTGCCATGACATTCAACTTGCAAAGGGTGATCCAGCAGTAGTGTGATATGTCCTGCATGCACACCATTGTCGCATTGACTATCAGGACATGAGGACATCATTGTGTCTGGTGATGGAAGCAAAACCCGCATATCGACAGAGACTCTGCCCATCACTTTTCCTGACACATGTACTGAGTCAGTGGCAGGAGATGGCATGTGTTTGGAGTGACACATTTCCATATGTTCTCTTGGATGTCCAACAACTGTGTATGTGGTGCATGTGTGCACATATGATTAGTGGCATCCAACAGGCACCAGACAGATGGGTGTGTGGAAATACAGATTTTATAATGGACGTAAGCTCCTCCATTTTATATTTTTGTAGCCACCATTTTGTGGTAAGCTTTTCTTAGTTTGTCTCCTCAGCACAAAATAATGTGCTCCTTTCAGCTACACAGAACAATGTGGATACGTCAAAAGACCCCAGAGCATATGTTTGTTCTCTACTTGCTAGCACGCAAGTAGGGCAGGATGCATTTAACAAACGGACAATGATTAACATTCCTATTCACTGATATCACATGTATTACAGCCAGCTGCATAAATTGCTTATGTCTACAAATTATTGTTGATACAGGACGTGCGACCTTTTGTTCCATATCCAGATGATTAATCAAGTGAGCGCCTGACTCTGTAACCACAGGCGTGTCTATGTTTATATGTCTGACGCAAGTTATGTACAGTTCTGCTTTATTTCTGTTGACCACGGGATTACTGATGAGTGGTGGGAGTTAATGAGTAATCCTTATATATATATGTTTTGCATGCCATGTATACATATTTCCAGAGGTACTGGTCCTGACTAGTACATGATATCATCCTGGGATTATTAATCATCCTAGGCAGCTGCTAATTTTTCATATCCATTCCCACCTACGCTTGTTCCAGCAGAAAGATATATAAGGCTGTCTATGACTGTGTAAGTTGTCCACTTCTCTCATAGCCACATGGAGCTGTGAGGTTGTGTACCAGCTTGAGCGAAATAAATCTTTTTATGTTACAGTTACCTCCGACTGCTGGTCTTCCTTGTTATAGGTGTACCTGTGGGAGGTTGGAGAAGGACCACTTCCACAAATTGGCGACTCTGGTGGGACCTCTCCGTGGGACATCCAACGGCTAGCTAAGTCCGTGGTTGAGAGGTGCGATTGAGGACCGAAGGATCGTGGGGGCCCCTGCACTAACGAGACGGAGTTTCTCCGCAGCTGCCATCTGAAGTCCCGACTGGCCTCTTGACACAGGATTCCCGGCAGAGGTCCACGAGCTGATCCCTTTTGAAACAGACGTGTTGTCCGAAGACCAACAGTCGGACGGTTTGAGGACACCACAGATTGGTGAGATTGTTCTGTTGCATGTTTTGTTAATTAAGTTTGGTTACTTAAGTTTGTTGATTAGTTTGGTAAAATAATAGTTATAACTACGAAGTACTAGGAACAATGAAGAAATGCATTTCTAAAACGTTCTGTTGTATAAAATCAGGTCACCGGTTGGACGAAAGTGTCCCCACTCCTGTTGAAGACAGTCCTGGTTGGATATTAATGATAAAAAAAGGAGTGAATGTGAATTTATACAATAGAATATGGCATCAGTATACAAAAAAGATAAGGAATTACAATTTCCTATTGATGGTACCTTTGATTTAGCTAAATTACAGTATTTACAACAATGTATGATGGAACGGAAGGTCCGACCCGCTATGTTTGAAGTATTTCAAACATGGGAGAAATCTGCCAGAACTCGGAATATGAAACAAAAACAAGATAGGGAACGAGAGAATAGAAAAACAACCATGGCTAAAGTAGCAGAATATAATAATATAAAAATAAACGAAAACATTGAACAGCATGACAGAGAGTTTAGGATGAAAACAGAAAAATGTTTTGTTGCGATAGAAAAAGAAAGTGCCCTCCTATCGATGAAGTATTAGAAGATTTGTTAGATAAACCTCCCCCGTATAATATTGTCCAGATTCCTGCCCCAGGTCCCGGGGCTGGGGGTCCACCAGCTACTCAGCAAGCGCCCCCTCCTGTTGTGCAGGCTCAACAGGTAGCCACTCCTGTTACGCAAGCCCAGCAAATAACCCCTGTTACTAATCTTCAGGGTACACAGGGAGCGGTAGGTTACACCCCAACAGTACCGTCCGCTCCAGCAACATTATCCTCCAGCACCACGCCCCCAATGTTCACAACACCATTTAGCACACAAAGTCACTCCCCTATAATAACTATGCGGAGACCGGACAACTGGATAGATTCCCCTCACTCTAAGTCACCAATTAGGGACAGACTGACACCAGACACGCAGGTTAGACACACACGATTAAGCCCTTCTGAAAAGAACGCTATAAAGAAAATGACCAAGAAATGGATGGACCAAGGGGATATAACTAAAAGAGAAGCCTGGGAAACGTTTGAAGGGATGCAGGAATTAAGAGCCAAAAATTTCGTTATTAATAGTATGGTGACACGATTGTTTGATCACTGTTACCTCTTATTAGAGGATAGTACCGTTGTTTTTACGTCACCAGAATGGTTAAACAAAGTATGGAGGGATAGTGAGCACTCCACATTAACTATCGCACAATGTAAAAGTGCATTTAATGACTGTTATCAGTTCCAAAAGGAGCTAGATAACATTATATGTGGTGCCACACAAAAACATATCCACCAACATTATGGTCCAGAACCTAGTGGTGATACTTCAGCTTACCCTATGAGAGAGTACATCCAATTGCTGATCCAAGGCCAGGGAATCATCCCCCTATCCCGCAATATGTTCATACTCCTTGGACTAGGGCTGATTTATTAGCCATGAAAAAGGAGTTACCTGATCCTAGAAAAAATCCGAGGCTCTTTTATGAGCAACTTGAATCCGCCATTAATTTAACACCCATGATACTAAAAGATATTGATTTTTTGTTTGATTTCTTGGTACCTCAAGAAATATGGCGTCCAGTTAGGGATAATAACTGTGCAACTATTCACTGGCCAAACATAGTCGCTGATGATAATGGTAGATTAGCAGGAGGAGCCGTGCCACCATCCTTAATAGCCTTACCACGGCATATTATAACACGTATGCAGGAAATATTGCCCAGAGAAAAGGTGGATTGGGATAAAATGACGGCATGCAGACAGAAGGAGGGAGAGGAAGTTACCGATTTCTTTAGTAGAATAGAGGAGGTTTTTAAAGCATACAGTGGGCAAGATATACAGACTATACAAGGGAAGCGTATCTTTGCTAATCAGTTTGTTCATAATCTTCTACCTGACTTATCAGATAGTATAAAGACGTACGAAAGCACCTGGACTGCTAAAGATCCAGCTGAATTATTGACCATGGCCTGCTACTATGAGAATAAGAGAAATGCAGAAAAGGGAAAAAGGATAAGCAAATGAAGGAGTTAAAAACAAAAGCATTGATGCAGCAAGCTTTTCCTGATAGGGGAAGGTCAAGAGGACGTACAAACTTTCAGAGGGGAGGTGGACGTAGTCGAGGGTTGGTCGAGCTGCTTCAGCTCCGGCGCAACAGAGAGCAGGGTTAGGCTACAATACATGTGCCTATTGCTATCAGGAGGGTCATTGGAAGAATGAGTGCCCTTCGTTACAGGGCCAGGGTCAGACTATGAGAAATAATGCCAATACTTACAGAGGGAACACAACTCCCCACGCAGACAGAGGAAGAGGTAGAGGACAACAAAGAAATTATAATGACACCGACCAGACAAATTATTTCGACCAAAGGAATAATGCGTATTTTACACAGGATTATGCGCAGGATGATGATCATCAGGATTGGACCCAATAGGGATGCCCAGGAGAGGACAGGGAGCGAGTGCAAATACCAGTAGATTCTTCAGGGCCATATGTAACAATGATGGTTGGAGGTGAAGAAAGAGTGTTCCTTCTAGATACTGGTGCCACTAACACATCTATTTCCCACCGCTTGCTCCCCCATGCTCCTCTCTCGGGAAAATTAGATAAGTCGGTGGGATTTTCTAATGCTGTTGTAACAAGCCCCATTTCGCGACCATTGGACTTCACTATAGGCCCCATAACAGGGAGCATGCCCTTTGTATTAACAGAGAAATGTTCACTTAATTTACTAGGTTTAAAGGCTTTAAAAATGATGCATGCTACCATATATTGTACACCAGATGGTGTTTATCTGACTTGCAAGAAATCAGCACTATCTAAGCAGTATCTTGTTGCAGACAAAAATACCTTACCACCTGAACTTCGGGATATTGATCCGAAGTTGTGGGCACATGGACCAAACGATGTAGGAAGAATGGATATTGAGCCAGTACATATTAAAGTAAAACAAAATGTTAAATTACCCCGCATTCCCCAATACAAAATGTCAAAAGAAGGAGAGGAAGGATTGAAATTAGTGATATCAGACTTGCTGCAACGACAAATAATAAGAGAAGTCACAAGTAGCCTATGTAATAGTCCCATTTTACCTGTAGTTAAACGAGATGATGGAACAGAACAGGTCAAATATAGGATGGTTGTTGATTTGAGAGCCATTAATAAAATAGTGGAACCACAATATCCTGTTGTACCCGACATTACTGCAATGTTTTCGTCTGTACCACCTTCAGCCCAGTGGTTCACTGTGATTGATCTAAAAAATGCCTTCTTTAGCATTCCCATACACCCAGATAGTCAGTATTTGTTCAGTTTTAGTTTCCAAGGGAGATCCTATCAATTCTGTCGAGCTCCACAGGGGTATACAGAAAGCCCTAGCATTTATAGCCAGGCATTAAAAAGACAACTGGATAACTGTATTATGCCATCAGGTACGGTATTACTGCAATATGTTGATGATTTATTAATCACCGCTGAAACAGAAGATATTTGTAAGAAGGCTACGCATGATGTTTTAACATTTCTCGCTTTGCATGGACATAAGGTTTCGCCAGCTAAACTACAGTATTGTCGACAGGAGGTAACCTATTTGGGTCACCTCTTGTCGAATGGGGGGAGGAGGCTTTCACCTGCCAGAATACAGTCCATTCAGAACATTTCAAGACCTAGAACTCAAAAGGATGTTCGTGCATTTCTGGGAATGGTCTCCTTTTGTAGGCAATGGGTACCAAATTTTTCTTTTCTGGCCAAACCATTATTGTCCTTAACTCACAAAGATGTGCAAGATCCCGTCCCTTGGGAGAAAGAACATCACGATAGTTTTATGGCTTTAAAATCTGCTCTATGCAATGCACCTGCTTTAGGTACGCCAGACTATACTAAAAGCTTTGCATTGTTCGTACATGAAAGAGAAGGGTGCGCAATGGCTGTACTAACACAGAAAAATGGAGAGAAGAATAGACCATGTGCCTATTTTTCTTCAACATTGGATCCGGTAGCCAGAGGCCTACCGAACTGCCTAAGAAATATTGCTGCGGCGGCTGCTGCAGTAAAACAGGCAGACTCTATTGTACTAGGACATCCCGTTATGGTTTATGTCCCTCATTCAGTGGACATACTATTAAATAAAACCAAGACGCAGCATTTAACTAATGCTAGATTGACTCATTATGAACTAATATTAATGGCTACTAATGTGACCTTGCAGCGGTGCAACACTATAAACCCAGCTACTCTGATGCCTCTCCCTTCGGAGCAGGATGAAGTACAACATGATTGTGTGATTGTCACTGAAACTGAAACGAAAGGTCGAGTAGATTTGGTAGATGTACCTCTCTCTAAGGTCGATGGAACACTATTTGTGGATGGCTCTTGTCTAAAGAGACCAGATGGAACCACCTCGGCAGCCTATGCAATAACAACCAATAAAACAATTGTTGAAACATGTAAAATACAACAGATGTCTGCTCAGGCAGCTGAATTAATTGCTCTAACTAGAGCATGTGAACTTTCAGAGAAGTTAGTGGTAAACATCTACACTGACAGCCAGTACGCTTGGGGGGTGGCTCATAACTTTGGACGCTTATGGGCCGAAAGAGGGTATATTACATCTGGAGGTGCTAAAATACAGCACGGCACCTTGATTACAAGATTATTAAATGCTCTTGCATTACCAACTAAGTTGGCTATCATGAAGTGTAGTGCACACAAGATAATCACAGACCATGTAGGCCAAGGAAATGCCTTTGCCGATGAAACAGCAAGGCATACTGCATTAAATGAGTACACGTTAACATATGTAGTGTCGAGTGCAGATGAGGAGACGAAAGAAGTTGATCCTTACACGCAGATAAGGGAGATTCAAGCTTTTGCAAGTGAAGAAGAAAGAAAGCAGTGGGTAAAGGAAGGTTATTATTTTGACACACATCTTGGGACTTGGATGAATACACTTGGACAAAAATGGGTCCTGCCTGATAGTTTTCTCTTGCCCATACTTCAGATGGTCCATGGTCCTGCACATTTGGGAGCTGACGGGATGACAAATACAATTGAGAAAATATGGGAGAACAAAAATATAAGAAAGACAGCTGTAAAACTTTCTAAAAATTGTATGATCTGTGCTCTTCATAACGTGGGAAAAGGGATACAAGTACCACCTGGTCATTTCAGATTGCCAGAATATCCATTTGAATGTCTTCAGATGGACTTCATCGAGATGCCCCCTGCCAATGGGAAACAATATGTTTTAGTTGTCATATGCAGTTTTAGCAATTGGGTGGAAGCATTCCCTTTGAAAGATAATACCGCCTTGAGTACAGCAAAAATGCTGCTGAAAGAGTATTTCCTCGCTACGGCTTGCCCAAAAGTCTGTGGAGTGATAACGGAGTACATTTTTCGAATAAAATAATGGATCTAGTATGTCAAGGACTGGGGCTAAAACAGAAATTCCATTCAATTTATCATGCAAAATCAGCAGGGCTTGTAGAGCGTTGCAATGCTACCTTAAAAAATAAACTGCAAAAAATATGTGCATCAAGTACTCTCAGCTGGGTAGATGCTTTGCCAATAGCCTTGTTTTCTATGAGAACAACTGTTACATCCAAAAACAGACTCTCCCCATATGAGCTTGTCATGGGGAGACCCGCAAATGTATATGGGTTTGCCTCTCCATCAAAGTTGCAAGAATTGACACATTCTGCTTTATTGGATTATTGTAAAGAATTAACTACTGCTCTGTCTACCATTCGCCAACAGGTCAGAGACACTTGGTCCCCGCCTTTGGAAGGAGAAGTGCATGACATCCGGCCCGGGGACTGGGTCCTGACCAAGAACTTTGTAAGGAAAAACAGCCTACAACCCAGATGGAAGGAACCATCTCAAGTTTTGTTAGTCACACAAACAGCAGTGCGATGTGATGGACACAAAAACTGGATTCATTTATCGAATGTGAAAAGAGCACCACCATTCTGGCCAAAATTGCCCCCGGAAGAGGACCGTTCTGACCGAAGAACTGGTGATTGCCCTCCTACCCACATCGACGATCAACGAACTGTATCAGGATATAATCTACGCCCAAGGAAACTGAAGAGTGCTTAGGACGGAGCAAGCACCAACTGCCACGCACTGGGTAGTGCCAACTTTAAAGGACTAACTTGTGCAGTGAGGTTAGTAAAATAAGGACACTGCCGACAAAGATCTGTAGAGCCTGTAACAGTGAGGCCTATAACAAACACTGTTGAACTATCACATCTAAGTGAGATTGTATATTTCGAAGTTTTTAAGCATTATCTCTAACCGTATTGCTATCTGGGACCGTATTTTCGTCAGACATGGAAGATACCTATTCCACCCTTACAATGAACAAAAAGAGGCGTTGGTACTCCAAACTATGCATATTATGTGTGTTATTTTGTGTAATGTCTTTGGTAATCGGCTTACTCTATCTTTTAGAGCTTTATCACCCTATAGCAAAACCAGCCCCGCTTCCCTCTGACAAGGTCCCCTCAGTTACTGTAGCACCTGAGGATATGGATCACAGGGAGGAAATGCGTCATAATTCTTTTCTTACCCTACTTCATCAGACTCATCAAGTAATTGAAAAAAATAATTGTTGGATATGCATGCAATTTCCGGCATATGTAGACGAAGGACTACCCCTCCTCCAAGTGCCCCTGCCGTTTGAAGCATCCTGTTATGCGTTACATACCGTGATGTTGAAGGTTGAGCTAATAGGGGTCCTTAAAAACTTGGTCACCTCCCGTTCTACCACCAGAACATCAACTGTATCGCTATACAACCGATATCAAGATGACATCCTCCAGGCAGGAAATTGCACTGAAGTTGTCTTACCTAATGCAACGTTCCCCTTTTCTAATATATTCACCCCACTATTTTTGGTAAACAATGAAAGTACACCTCCGCTTCATAGAGACGCCAGAGAAATACCCTTTTTGAAAGTTTTACAGCTGTCTTTCTTATATTTTTGTTCTCCCATATTTTCTCAATTGTATTTGTCATCCCGTCAGCTCCCAAATGTGCAGGACCATGGACCATCTGAAGTATGGGCAAGAGAAAACTATCAGGCAGGACCCATTTTTGTCCAAGTGTATTCATCCAAGTCCCAAGATGTGTGTCAAAATAATAACCTTCCTTTACCCACTGCTTTCTTTCTTCTTCACTTGCAAAAGCTTGAATCTCCCTTATCTGCGTGTAAGGATCAACTTCTTTCGTCTCCTCATCTGCACTCGACACTACATATGTTAACGTGTACTCATTTAATGCAGTATGCCTTGCTGTTTCATCGGCAAAGGCATTTCCTTGGCCTACATGGTCTGTGATTATCTTGTGTGCACTACACTTCATGATAGCCAACTTAGTTGGTAATGCAAGAGCATTTAATAATCTTGTAATCAAGGTGCCGTGCTGTATTTTAGCACCTCCAGATGTAATATACCCTCTTTCGGCCCATAAGCGTCCAAAGTTATGAGCCACCCCCAAGCGTACTGGCTGTCAGTGTAGATGTTTACCACTAACTTCTCTGAAAGTTCACATGCTCTAGTTAGAGCAATTAATTCAGCTGCCTGAGCAGACATCTGTTGTATTTTACATGTTTCAACAATTGTTTTATTGGTTGTTATTGCATAGGCTGCCGAGGTGGTTCCATCTGGTCTCTTTAGACAAGAGCCATCCACAAATAGTGTTCCATCGACCTTAGAGAGAGGTACATCTACCAAATCTACTCGACCTTTCGTTTCAGTTTCAGTGACAATCACACAATCATGTTGTACTTCATCCTGCTCCGAAGGAGAGGCATCAGAGTAGCTGGGTTTATAGTGTTGCACCGCTGCAAGGTCACATTAGTAGCCATTAATATTAGTTCATAATGAGTCAATCTAGCATTAGTTAAATGCTGCGTCTTGGTTTTATTTAATAGTATGTCCACTGAATGAGGGACATAAACCATAACGGGATGTCCTAGTACAATAGAGTCTGCCTGTTTTACTGCAGCAGCCGCCGCAGCAATATTTCTTAGGCAGTTCGGTAGGCCTCTGGCTACCGGATCCAATGTTGAAGAAAAATAGGCACATGGTCTATTCTTCTCTCCATTTTTCTGTGTTAGTACAGCCATTGCGCACCCTTCTCTTTCATGTACGAACAATGCAAAGCTTTTAGTATAGTCTGGCGTACCTAAAGCAGGTGCATTGCATAGAGCAGATTTTAAAGCCATAAAACTATCGTGATGTTCTTTCTCCCAAGGGACGGGATCTTGCACATCTTTGTGAGTTAAGGACAATAATGGTTTGGCCAGAAAAGAAAAATTTGGTACCCATTGCCTACAAAAGGAGACCATTCCCAGAAATGCACGAACATCCTTTTGAGTTCTAGGTCTTGAAATGTTCTGAATGGACTGTATTCTGGCAGGTGAAAGCCTCCTCCAGAACAGGTAGGACAGGTAGGATATGAGTGGCATGAATGACTGTCAGGCAGACAATGGGCTTCTTCAAATCAGTGTCAGAACTTATTGCAATGTCTAGCAAATGATGGCAGGGCTTGCTCTGTGATGTGCTGTACTTACTGTGGTGTGTGTGGTTAGTACAGGTGACTAATGTTGCTCTGTTTATCCTGATTGTTTGCAGATACATCCACGGCCACAGGAGGAGACAGCTCCACTGACCAAGAGGAGCGGCAGAGCCAGACTGGGTCCACTGCAGAGGAGACCGAGGGACCCAGTGGCACGGAGGGTGAGGGGAACCACACTGAGGAGACCTCAGCTACGACCACCTCGGCTGAGGAACACAGCGCTTCCAGTGAGGACTCCCTTGTGGAGGCGGGTGTCAGCAGACCACAGACAAAATCGAGCAAGTCTGTCCCCGCCACCACCACCATCTCCACCCTCCCATCTGCTCCCATCCCATATGTCTGTGGAGGCTCCCATGTAGGGGAGCGTGTCTCCTTCGTGCCAGGCACCGCACCCCCTGCCTCTGTCTCCCCTGCTGCCCTGAGTGTGGAGTCTGTGGACTTGCTGAAACAGATCCATGTAGGGCAGACATCAATGCCGAGTGTCCTCCATGCACACACGGGTCTGTTGACACAACTGGTGTCATTCATGAAGGGCATCTCATCTGGCATGTCTGCCCTACAGCGGACCAATCAGTCCATGGCCTCCTCACTGACGGCAGCAGTGTCCCTCCTGCAACAGTCCCTCACCCCTCCTACCTCTGCCCCATCCACAATCCCCAGCACCCTACCTATCCCAAGCACACACACGCCGGCACAGGCACGCACCAGCACAGACACAAGTAGCACACAGACACACAAGCCAAAATCCAGACACACACGCACGCACAGTCAGGGGACTGATACCTCACTCACAGGGGATGGGGCCCAGACACACACACACGCATCCATGAGCACTCCACAGTCCTCAGATACCTCTCCCTCCAAAACCCCTTCCCTTTCCTCACCTGCAACCCCCCCTCCCAGAAGCTCTTCCTCTGTGATCTTGGCTTCTTCCCCACAGATCCATATGACCCAATGTACAGGCGGAAGAGGCCACCACCACACACAGAGGGAGTGCCCCTCACACCCGGACACCCTCCCCCAGGCACAGGCAGACTGAGGACCCCATTAGGAAGTCCCCCGGACCAGGAAGGGCAAGACCCCACCACCACCACCACGCAGCTCCACCACACAGTCTCTCTCCTCCATCCCCCAGGCCACCACTCCACAGGTTCCCCCGCCACACCCTGCCCCAGGTTCCCCCACACACCAATACCACATCCCCAAACTGCTTAGGCCCTCCCCCTACCACTTGCTCTTCCACCCCCAACGCAGACGCTCAGCCTGTTTGTGCCACTGGTGTGGAGACCGGGTCCCCCCTCTGTCCTGCCCACCTCATCTGCCCCCCTTCCACTCCCTTGGAGTTATGCACTGCAGTGGAGTCCACAACCACCCCGTCTGACTTGGGCACTGCAGTGGGGACCCAGTCCACTCCATCTGACCGGCCCACTACAGTGGTGCCGGCACCCACACCATCTGACTTGTGCCCTACAGTGGTGCCGGCCCCCACTGAGTCAGACACCTCCACTGCAGTTGCCGATGACACTCCTGCACCCACCACCCCTTCACTGCCTCCTTCTGGCATCCCCTGATCCTGTCCCTGCTGTGCCTGGCCTGCCCCTTGCATGCCCCTCCGAGGGGGATGTCCCCTGTCCGTACCAGTGCAGGCAAGCAATGGGTGACAAGTTGTCACATGTCACCCTGTTTGGACTGTGAATGTGGACTGGCCATTGGCCTTAGTTTCTTTTGGACTTCCAATTTTTCATTCACATTGGCTGAATAAAGCCTCTTTTTGTTTACTAGTGGTTTTGCTTTTGATGTACATGATGTAGATGAGTATCATCATGCATTTGCTGTTGTAATACTGTTCAGATGGAAAAATGAACTATTGCTGTGATGGACTCCATGTGGTCCATGGGATATGTGTCCTAATCTAGTCTGGATCCATAGCATCCTTTGCTGCAGTCTGAGGGTGTAATGTTCAGCATTTGACACAGGGATGTACGTTTTGCATTTGTAAATTAGCATCTGTGGCTTACACTCATGCACATCTGGTGGGCTTACCACTGTTCAATGTTTCTATTTCCCTGACTGTGTGCCCATCTCCACTGGACATGCAGTTTAGCACATCAATGTTGAAGGACTCATCTGTGTATACAGTGCAACTTGCTTGACACGTGTTTTGGGTATATGCAGATGACTGAAGTGACACTCCCGTACCAAGGCTGATGTGAGCAGAGCCTTCAGTGTGTTGTAATTGTTGACTCACTGACCGAGTGTTCTGCTGACATGTTTGAGTCATGCACAGACAAGGTTTGGCACAGCGGACCTTCCACAGGAGTGGAGTGCCCTCATGGCAGTGTGTAATCCTGTGATATTGCCTGGGCCCATGTTGTGTGTTGTGTAAGCATGTCTGTGTGTGTTCCCTTCCCTTTTCCTACACAGGCTGTGTCCCTACGGATGTTCCTGTTTGTGATGCTTGCTGAGTTGTCCTGTGTTCATCCAGCATCTTGGACCAGGTTTCTCCGGGATGTGGGTGCGTGGCAAACTAATGTTCATCAGGTTGTCATCCCTAGCTGTCTTTGTTGTCAGGGCTTGGGATGTGGGCAAACGCAGATGGGACACAGTCAGGATTCCCCTTGGCACTTGTTGGTTAAACAAGTCATGTAATTTACAGTTTGTGGTAGCTTTCAGTGATTGTGACACGTTGTGTGTGTAACTGCTGCCACTCCTCAGGGTCAGAGCTGCAATGTTGGAAGTTGTCTACGTGTGTTCTTTGTGGGTCACCTTGGCTTCTTCATTGGCGTGTGACTGTGGCCGGGATCCCATTGATTGGGGTGGATTTCACGTCATGCCCATGTACCGCATACTATGCAGTGTGTCAGACATTCACGAGTCTTGTTGACTGGCCATGTGTAATGGGTTTCTGCACCTTAGTTCCCACCACCACCCCTGGGATTGTCATGGGTGCATGTGCAATGTCACCAGTCCATGTGAGCTTAACTGCTGCACATTGGTGGAGATCAGGGATGTTGTTCAGCCCGCCAAGGATCACAGAGTAAAATGTCATTACTCCGGTGAGGAATTACGTATGCTGAATAACAAGCCAAAAAACTGTATAGGCTTAGACCTTTGCAATTTGCCCATAATACATCATGGTAACTGCTCCACTTGTGGCTTTGTGTTCCAGCCTGACCTAGCATCACGGTTTCTCCTCCCTCAAATTCTCTTTTAATATCAAAGCCTCTAGACATCACACGGTGTGCTTTAGTTAATGCACGTTCACTGCCCAAACACAGACTAGAGATCGCCGAGCTGATTGAGGCAAAACAGTTGGATATACTTTTTATCACTGAAACCTGGGGTGATAAAACGACAGGCCCTGACTTTTATCATGCTGTCCCTCAGGGTTTCAAGGTATTCAGGTTTGATAGAACAGAAAATAAAAAAGGTGGAGGAATTGCTATGATTTATCGTGACAATCTAAAAGCCTGCTGCGAGCCCATACCTAACATTGATTGTGAAGCTATCTCTTTCAATGTAAAAATTGACAATAAATTCACTTTTAAAGGGATATTACTATATCGACCTCCAGGTAGCAAAGCAAGCTTTCTAAATACAGTTAAATCACTCCTTGAAGTATGTGCGACTGAGAAATCAACACATATTCTAGGTGATTTCAATTTTCATCTGGAAGATAGCTCTGACACCAATACGGATACCTTAAATGAACTCATGGCAATGATAGGTCTTAGACAAATTGTCACAGGCCTCACTCATCAGGCAGGGCATACCCTTGATGGTATTTTTACCAATAATGACTCTACTTCACTCAAAGAAATCTTACCTCTGACCTGGACAGACCACTCAGCTATCATTTTCGATCTATATAACTCTTCCACTTTGCTAGGTAATAGACAGCAAAAGGCTGAATGGTCAATTACTGGAAAACCAATTTGAGCCCTCAAAAGACGCAGAAATTGCCTCTTTGCAATTTAACAACTGGCTTGCACAAGCAGCCGACACATTAGCCCCCCTGAAAAAAGCAGTAAACAAAAGAAAATCACCTACCTCCCCATGGTTCTCAGAGACTCTCAGAGTAAAAAAACAAGAATGCAGGCGACAGGAAAGGCGTTGGAGAAATGATTACAATGCTCAGGACCTTGCCATTTATAAAACTCTTTTAACTGAATATAAAAACCTAATTAACGCAGAAAAATGCACCTATTTTACTAAACAAATGAATCAGGCAAAGAATTCCACTAGAGAACTCTTTCAAGTGGTTTCAAAACTATCAGGTCCCCCAGAAACAAATTTTATTGAACCATCACAAAAATTCTGCGACTCTCTAGCACAACATTTCCTAAAGAAAGTGAAGCAAATCTATGACATCTTTGGCACAAATATTAGCATAGATAACGATACTCTCATTAATATCTGTCCTTCTGACGCCTCTAGCTTCTCTAAATTTGAATTCATCACTAATGATAAGGTTACCACTCTTATCCAACAGACTAAATCAGGCTCCCCCATGACTCGCTTCCCCTAGTATCTTCAAGCAAGCCTCCGAGATGCTAGCTCCTTGTCTTGTCAATATTTTTAACACTATGTTCTCGCGTGGTGTTTTCCCTACCATATGGAAAACGGCTTCGATAGTACCTTTATTGAAGAAACCTAGTCTCGATCCCACACAACCTAATAATTATAGACCTATCTCTCGTCTACCTTTTCCCGCTAAATTAGTGGAGAAAATCATGAATGAACAGCTGACTGATTATTTACTAAAAAATAATTATCTTGATGAGACACAATTTGGTTTCAGAACAGAACATAGTACCGAATCAGCTTTAATTAAAGCCACAGATGAAATTAGAGCGACTTTGGATTCAGGGGGAGCGGCCGCCTTGATTTTACTTGATCTTTCCATGGCGTTTGACACCGTCGACCATGATCTTTTGTTAAATCGTCTAAACTCCATTGGCATCTCAGATAAATCACTTACACTACTCTCATCCTTTCTGTCTGGTAGAACACAATCAGTAGCCTTGGGAAGCTATGAATCCCCGTCGTTCGTCCTCCCCTGCGGAGTCCCTCAGGGATCATCCTTAAGCCCCACATTATTCAACATTTATGTATCTGAACTGCCGAAACTCATAGGAACCTTTGGGCTGGCAGTGACATCATACGCAGACGATACACAAATTGTCTTATCTTTATCAAAAAATCCGCACCACAAATGCAAAATTTCAAGGATTGCATGCTTGCAGTCAGTTCGTGGATGAACTCTCATTGTCTGAAATTAAATTCAGACAAAACAGAAGTCATCACATTTGGCAATTTCCTACCTAACTGGTCACAGAGCTGGTGGCCGGATGAACTGGGATCGGCTCCGATTCCAGTCACCAAAGCTAAGAACCTTGGCGTGATTATTGATGATAAACTTAATTTTAAATCACAGGTAAATGCTGTCTCTTCATCATGTTTTTCTTCTTAAAAACCATTAAAAAAGTACTCCCATTCATCCCCATGGACAGCAGAAAAACAGTGATCTCTTCTTTGATCCTGGCCAAGTTAGACTACTGCAATGGTCTTTACATCAGCCTACCTGAGAAACAACTCAATAAGTTGCAGATGACTCAAAATGCAGCGGCGGGTCTTCTGCTGGGTATTCCTAAGTATTCATCGGTCAGAAATCATCTACATAAACTGCATTGGCTCCCAGTTAGGAATCGCATTATTTTTAAATCTCTCTGCACTACCTACAGAGCACTCCAGAATACTGGCCCCATTTTTTTAAGGCACCTGTTCTATTGGTACATTCCAAAAAGGCATCTACGCTCCGAAGGAGCTAAACTTCTAGCAACTCCGAGAGTTTTTAAAGCCACATGGGGTGGCAGTAGTTTTAGGGCAGCTGCCCCCAAACTCTGGAACGAACTTCCCTTTGCCATCAGATCCCTTCCAACTCTACTTGCATTCAGGAAGGCCTTGAAAACATGGCTATTTGATAAATAGTCATCTTCATCTTTACAGAAACTGGCATAGTCCACGGGCCAGCGCCAAGACACCCTCGGGTAATCGTGCGCTTAACAAATTTATTAACATCAAGGTGTGTGGTGTTGAGTGTGTGCAAATGTGAGTTGTTGCACGGCTAGACCCCGACCTCCATATTGGCCTTGGCTGACAGGCCGTGCTGATTGATTTGTGCTTGTGTAGGTGTGATGGTAGTTTGTTGCTCAGGACACATGGCTGTGGTTCACAGAGTGAACGACATCTACCTTTGTCATCACAGTGGGATTATCATGCAGGCTAGTGTCACCACAATGTGGGGTCCCTGGGAGTAGTGCTGTGGTGGGTCTGTCTCTTGCTGTGTTAGTTGCTGTTCCTACAAGCTTGTGTGACATGTGTAATTTGGGCTCCCTCTCATCTAACAATGCCTGATTGCCCACATAGGGGAATCCGATCCATGAGTTACTTTTGTATGGGACTGTATACACATCTGTGTAATTGGAATTCAGGCCTCCTCATGGTTTGTGTGGTTGCCTGGGGACACTGGCACACACCCCCATCACCTGTTGTGTTTGATATGCAGTGTGAGGCTGCCTGTTTGTGTTTGTGTATCTGCACCACTGCATTGGCATATCTTTAGTGTGCCATTGCCTGTATGTTGTTTGGAGGATTTCCCCTGCTGTCCCTGGGACTCCTAGGTCATCAGTCAGCACAATAATCATGGTTTGTATGTCCCATTGCTGCCATGGTATGGTATTTGTTCATCTCACATCTACAGTTTCCACAGGATATCTACATTTGTGTGTCCATTAGTGCAGATATGTGGGTCTGCATTATGATGGTCACTTCTGGCATTGTGTAATTGATAAATGGAGACAATGTCAGCCCCCATGGGTGATGTTTGTCTGCACATGGCCAAAGGTATGTTTTATTTGCACTGCACTGTTTGCCTCACCCAATCTATGTTGCTATGGGACACAACCACTACTTTGCCACTGATGTGTTTGTTGTTCTGTGATCAGGAATTATCCATGCTGTTTGGCAGTTGCAGCTTTTTCAATGACAACACTTACCTTTTGGTCACTGTGATGATGGGGGTTTAGACCCCATTGCCACAATGTTCAAAATGTGCTTCAGCTATGGACCCCACACTTACCTTTTGGTCACTGTGATGATGGGAGTTTAGACCCCATTGCCACAATGTTCAAAACTGTGCTTCAGCTATGGACCCCACACTTACCTTTTGGTCACTGTGATGAT
Organism: Calotriton arnoldi; assembly: GCA_963921515.1. Lineage (NCBI taxonomy): Eukaryota > Metazoa > Chordata > Amphibia > Caudata > Salamandridae > Calotriton > Calotriton arnoldi. The sequence goes on along the minus strand of CAWUFW010008722.1, from coordinate 688,255 downwards.
GGAGGTTTAGGCCCCATTGCCACATTGTTCACAATGTGCTTCAGCTATGGACCCCACACTTACCTTTTGGTCACTGTGATGATGGGGGTTTAGACCCCATTACCACAGTGGTCATGATCTGCTTGCATTGTAAAGGCCACACACATTTTTGTGTGACACATGTGATAGGGGGTCACATTGTATGTTCAATGTCATGTTCAGTGTTGTAGGCATTTGACACAGACTACACACTCTTGTCATGATGTTGGGGGATGTCTTTGCTGACATTCCTTATGTTGGAGTATGCTGGTTGTGTCATGCAATACCCGTCCTATGAGTGGGGATGGTAGTAGTGACAGGCATCCAGGCCCCCATGAGTAGGGGTGGTGGTAGTGCTAGGCATCCAGCCCCCCATGAGTAGGGGTGGTGGTAGTGGTAGGCATCCATCCCCCTATGAGTGGGGATGGTAGTAGTGACAGGCATCCAGGCCCCCATGAGTAGGGGTGGTGGTAGTGGTAGGCCTCCAGCCCCCCATGAGTAGGGGTGGTAGTAGTGGTAGGCATCCATCCCCCTATGAGTGGGGATGGTAGTAGTGACAGGCATCCAGCCCCCCATGAGTAGGGGTGGTGGTAGTGGTAGGCATCCATCCCCCTATGAGTGGGGATGGTAGTAGTGACAGGCATCCAGGCCCCCTTGAGTAGGGGTAGTGGTAGTGGTAGGCATCCATCCCCCTATGAGTGGGGGTGGTAGTAGTGACCGGCATCCAGGCCCCCATGAGTAGGGGTGGTGGTAGTGCTAGGCATCCAGGCCTCCATGAGTAGGGGTGGTGGTAGTGGTAAGCATCCATCCCCCTATGAGTGGGGATGGTAGTAGTGACAGGCATCCAGGCCCCCATGAGTAGGGGTGGTGGTAGTGGTAGGCATCCAGCCCCCCATGAGTAGGGGTGGTGGTAGTGGTAGGCATCCATCCCCTATGAGTGGGGATGGTAGTAGTGACAGGCATCCAGCCCCCATGAGTAGGGGTGGTGGTAGTGGTAGCCATCAGGCCCCTATGGGTGTGTATGGCATAGGAGATAGCCATCCCGCCCCTATGGTTCGGCTGTTGCTAGTGTACGTCATTTCTGCATCCCTATGTGTGTGTGACATATGTCGGGTACGTGTCGTTTGTTTGTGTAGTGGGTGTCTGACTTACCATCTGTGCCGTACGCGTCCGTACCGGTTCCGGTAATAGATGTACAGTATTGGTAGGACCTGCGCGATGGGATTCATGGTTGGTTCGTCTCGTTCGGGTTTATCGTGGCTTCGACTCGTACTCGTAGCTGGCTTGTTCGTCTCGTAGCCGTGGATCGTCTTGTGGCGCGAATCGGAACTTATGTGCAGCTCTCCCGGATGCTCTGATGTGCCGGACGTAGCGACCAGTTCGGCGCGTACGGAGTGCGCATCGTACTAGTCCGGCCGGAAGGTGCTGTGTATTTACTTCCGTGCGACTCGAATCGGCGTTTACGGATCTGGCTCGGTCGGGGAACTGGAGCTGGAATGGGAACGTACGGCTCGGTCGGAATTTTAGCAGTAATGCGCATCGTACTTGCTCGCTTGGACGACTGTTCGAATCGGTCGGGAAAACCGCGTTCGGCTCGTATTTTTTCCGGATGAATCGTATTCGGTGCGCTTCCGGCCGAGATCGGAATCGACCCCTTAGTTGTTGGTAGCTTTGTTCCTTTTGGAAGGATTGTGGTAATTTATATAGGGTTGGTTGAGTTCTGCCTGTTGTGGCTTGGAAAGCATTATGCCATCCTTCCACAGCGTTATTAGTTTTTGCTTCTTTGTTTAGGGTACTGTTATATACATTCCGCTATGGTATGCGGTATTTGGGCTGTGTCCAGATCTGTGTAGCCTTCCCACCCAGGTGTCCTCGAAATAGCGAGTAGGGGACTTAGTTTTTGTTCATTTGTTTGGTAGTAGGGGCTTTCTATTAAGAGATTGTAGTGTTCTGCTACATCAGTTATTGGAACGTATGCTAGCGCAATTAGTTTTTTTATTTCATATGCAAAATTGCTATTAGTTGCATATTCTACACTGAGCGTAGATTTTTGAAGATGTCTCCAAATGCATTGGTTAAAGTGCTAATAGCAACCTTGGATTGCTATGTGAGGGTAGTTTTTCAGGATGGCTTGTATCATTAACTGTTCAAAGTCTATGATAATTTTTTGAAGGTAGTAATTATTAGTTTCTTGCTTTACTTTTGTTAAGAGTTCTACATAGGTAGTGGTTTGTTTGTTTGATAACAGGGCATATATAAAGGGGATGTTGGTATTGTGATACAGTCCATGGATTGTATATAATTGGTAAAATGGTTTGGGACATATTTTAAATGTTCCGTCCATCATCCAGGTTTCACAATTCTGTAGTTTAAGTAAGTTTGTGGGAGTTGCATATATAATAATTCTTTTGTCATTAGATTTATTGTCATCAAGTAGAAATTGCTCTTCATTATGACTTACAGTGAGTTCAGGTGGTATTTGTATTTCACTGAAAGTTTTGGGGGTAGGTGGGGTGGCAGCAGTTGCTTTTTTTGTTCTAGCTATTAGCCTTTTCAACGTTGAGACAGAGGGTAATTGGCCAGTTACATGTTCTGGAACTCTGGGGAGTACATCTTTTAATATTTCAGTAGTAGGTCTTTGAGAGCTAGTGCTAGCTTGTTTCAGAGTGTCTAAACCGTCTCTCACTTCTATTTCAGCTATGTTAGGGGGGTGGTTATGTTCCTTAACATGTAACACAGTAGTTTCTTTAGTTGTAGCCCTCCCATAACATGCATTTAAATAATATTTGCTGCATTTGGGGGGTACCCATGGTACCCCCCTCCATTCCCATGCACAAGGTGGCAGGCACCGCGCGGTGCCTGCCACGTTGTGCATGGAAATGCACATGTCATTTTGACATTGCGGCGGGTGCTGCTGTAAGCAGCATCCGCCGCAATGTTAATTTGTGGAATGCGACCGCCAGGGTGGCGGTCGCATCCTAATCAGGGCTGCGAGACCGGCGCATGTCTGGCGGCCGGTCCCGTTACCACTGGGATGGCGGGCGGACTAAAGTCCGCCCGCAATCCTAATCAGCCCCTTAGTTATTATAAAAAGTGCTTTACCATTATTTTATGCAGTTGTAACATTAAATAGATATTTTACTTACTTTTTGAAGTTGCATTCAGAGCTTTCAATGATGAAGTCCAGTGTTGCAGCAGCAATCCGGCAGGGATTCCCCTTATTCTTGGTTTTGTTGTTGGAGCATAACATAATGTTACATTTTCTTTTGTTTATATAGTGTTTGTTTAATTGTGCTTTCAATCTTATTGGGTTATTTTAGTTGTAGGTATTTTTCATTGGTTGTTACTAATGTTTTCAATTAATTTGGCAGTTTTTTCCTTATATGGGAAATGCTAATTAATGTTCAGTTGAACTTTTTTCATTCTTAGTTTATTTAAAAGTGTAATAGTACATTATTTGTATTTTATTTTGCATTCAGGTATATTAAAAATTATTTATTTTAGATATATAGTGTGTGTAAGTATAATATATTTGTTGAGTTTAAATATGTTAAAGTTATTTTTTAATTAAAATGTATTTAGTGTTAAATTTATTTATTTAACTAGTTGTGTGTGTTTGTGATATTGTTTATATTATTTGTGTTATATATGATGTTAGAATTCTTTTTTAAGGTGTCAATATTTTTGATTGGGCGATATTAGTGTGATCTATATCTTTGTTTTCGATTTTTGTGTCATTTTGTATGTTTATTTAATGATTTCGATATTAGTTATTATATGTTTTTTATCGATATTAGTTATATCGATGTTAATGTTTGTCGATAATTTTGTGTCGATATTTGTGTATTTTTTCAAATAAGTATAGAACATCGATATTTATGTTATCGATATTTGTGTGTTGATAATTTTGTAGATCGATATTTTAAGTGTTGATGTTATGTCAGTGATCCATGTGCTCCTCGCTGGTTCTGTCCTAAGTGGGGTCTTGCCTGTCATTAGGTATTCCACGGCTTAGGTGATTTATATTCATTAACATTATATGCGCCCTACTGTCATGCGATAACTTCGTACCAAAATTGCTTCTCCAGTCCCTCCTGTCCCGCCAAAACAACATAAGAAAGCCTCACAAAGCAGAGTTGCCGGTTGGCGAGATAAACAGATGGAGATTCGTGCAGGTGTTCTGGTTTTCTCTTTTAATCCTGACCAGACGTTGGATGAGGAGGGCAAGGGGGCAGCCGATGGTTTACTCCTGCACAAGTTAAGCATTGCAGAGGCTCAAGCAGAAGCAGCACGTGTTTTCTCTGCAATTTCTAGCGGCTCAGAGAATTTAACTCCTTCTCCAGCTCAACTGACGACAAGCGAGGGGCACGATAAAAATGAAGAGATATGGTGTCCTCAAAAAGTTAAAACCTTTCCCCTATTTCAAAATTTAGGTCTTAAGCCTGCCTGCGCGGAGGGCCATGCTGATGCCAGTATCGGGTTATGACCAGGCATTTCCTATGGCAATATGACAGCAGGTGGATCAACGCTGTTAACAGCTGAGGGAGGTGACTCTCAAAATGAGAGAGATAGGCCAAACTGTAGTGTTCCAGCTATCCTCCTGATCTCAGATGAACTTCCTTCTGGGCACTTTATAGGACAGAGTTTCGGCACTCTTGAGCCTAATACTGCACACCTTCAGGAAGAGCTTCAAGACCTTGCTCTTCGGCTGCCCGGAGCTGCACCCCCCCAGCGCCTTTAGACCCTCACGGGTGAGTAGCGCGCTTCACAATTCCCTGATTGATTGATTGATTGAATACTGCCTCGCAAGCATCCTGCCTCAAAAATCTCAGTGCTTCGCAGGAGTTCCTGCCAGAGACTGTTAAAAAGGTGCTCGATATAATTTTGGTAGAGATTCGCGGGCTAAAGGTACAGCAAGCTTTGGATACGGAGTTATTAAATCAAAGACTTACTAAGATGGAGGAAACCTTACTGGCACTTCCAAAACACCTACAGGCTGCTGAGCAAAGAATTTCAGATATTGAAGATAAGCTGGTGCTTCTGCAATCTCGTTCTACAGCTGAGTTTGCAAAAATCGCAGAATTGGAGATGAAATTAGAATCACTGGAGAATCATGCAAGACGCTCCAATCTCAGGTTCACGGGAATTCCGGAAGGAAGCTAATCTCAGGATCAAATACAGTCTGTTCCTCAGCTCATCAATATGCTGATTAAAATCATATTTTACCATCTGCCCCTAAGGATTTGACAATCATGCGTGCACATAGAGTTCCTTTCCATCAGCCACCAGGGGCTAAATATCCATGAACTATCTTGGTCAACTTTTCGGATTTCCGGATCAAGGAACAAGTTCTTTCAAGAGCAATTCAGCTGAAAACGTTCACAGTCCTGCAAAACACTTCCCTGAAGATTTTTTCTGATCTTTCTGTGGCTTCAGCTACGCAGAGAAAGGCCTTTCAAGAACTAGCCTTTGAATTTAGGTTGATAGGTGCCCAGGCCTCCTTAGTTCAATCCACCAAACTCAATGTTCTTTGGAAAGGACAATTCAAGATCTTTATTGTTCTTTCCGAAGCCCAGGCTTTTCTAAAGTCAATTAGAAACTAAAGATGTATTTAGAATTTAAATTAACCCTTTTTTGTTCTTTCTTTAGGGGGGCCGTGCCTTCTCAAGGGTGTTGACGGGGGTAGGGGGTTGGTGGTTGGGAGAGGCGATTTCATCAGGCTTAGGATGCAATTCCATGGCATCCTTTCAGATAGGGATACCACATGGCCGGATGCAAAGGGGTCTCCCGCTACATGGATGGGCAGGCTGGGTTGGGTGTGGGTTGGGTTGGCTTGGATTGGGGTTGCAGAGAAAAACGAGTGGATTAAATTAATTTTTTTCTTCTTACTTATTTGTGGCTATTTTGTTTGTTTTCATTGATTTCAGTGTTTCAGCTCCTGTGTCTTTGGTGCTATGAAAAGCTATAACTTCATATAGTATCAAAATAATTTCATGTAATGCGAATGGATTGCTGAATTCTAGAAAAGCAAGTTCTGTGTTGACTTGGTTGCTGTCTTTCTTTCCCCAGGTTCTGTTCATTCAGGAAACCCATTTAAGTCAAACACACCCAAATTGATTAGGGGTATAATCAAGCTTATTTTGCTTCCGCATGTCTCTTCGCGGGGTCGCTATTATATTTTCTAATAATTGTAATTGTGAAGTACTTAAAGTTAGTCGAGATGTTCAAGGCTGATGGATTTAAAAAAACATTAAGCTTAGAGGTGTATTGTTTAATCTCTTGAATTATTATGGCCCTATATTTGATGACACTTCTGCTTTGCTCCAAATATATGATTTATTGGCTGTTTCTCAGGGTTCAATAATTTGGGGGGGAGACTTCAACTATATTCAGGATATCTGCCTAGACAATTCAAATCCAGCTAAGAAGCAATTAAAACCCAAATCAACTAAGTTGATCAATAGGATGAAACAGGATTTTGCCCTATTAGGTCCGTGGCACCAAAGACATCCAGGGAAGTCACACTATACTTGCTATTCCTCTAGGTACAAGACTGCCTCCTAAATAGATTTATTTTAATTGACAACTTGCTATTCAGAGGGGAGTCTGATATCATTTCCAACTCCTTTTCCGACCATTCAGTTATTTCTACAATAATTCATCTGAATGAAACTCGGTCTAGAAGTATTAAGCAGTGGTATTTTGATGAATACCTTCTTTAAGATGCAGATTGGATTGATGCAATGCAGCTTTTCCTTAAAAACTTCTTTGAAATCAATGAGAATTCTGCCCCTGTGTTTTTTGTGTGGGAGGCTTTTAAAGCAGCTTTCAGAGGCCAGGTAATAGCATATACGACTGCAGCGAGTGCACTACGATCCCAAGAGGGAGGACCTGGCTTGGCAGTTCGGGCTGGACTGTTCTCACAAGGAACAAGGTCAAGACTGATTTGCATATGGCTGGGTCCAAACTGGGGTGGGGTGGTGTGGTGAGCAAAAGAATGATGGATTAAACCCAGATCCTTGTGACTTGGGGTGAATGTTTGCATTGTCCAGCATTCCGTCCATCAATTGTTTCTTTTGCATGTGTCACCCTAAGTGGGAAGGGTATGCCCAGACGTGGGTCCCGTGCTCACTACACCACTGGATTCAAGCTAGCCTGGCTGATGAAGGGTGATGCCCTGAAACCGGTCCCAGGATGGATTTAACCCAGATCCTTGTGACTGGGGGTGAATGTTTGCAAATAATAATTTGGCTTCTAGGATCTTAAGCCAGCTATATGCTCAGGGCTTAACCGGAGTCGGCAATTGGTATTCTTGTTTTATCACAGCTGGGGGAACAGAAAGTGATTGGTAACTTTTTCTCTAAACTATTAAAAGAAACCGGGTGCAGTGTCAGCAAAAAAGAATGGCAGACCTTATGTGAAGTATGTGAAGTAGGGCACAGAGCGCTGCGAGCTGCCAACTATATAAGAATGGCCTTCTTGTCAAGATGTCTAACCTGCTATACACCAAAAAGACTGCACAAGATGTTCCCGGCTTCCTCAGAGTACTGTTTTAGATGCTGGGATTTAGAGATAGAGTCTTGGAATCATATTTTTTTAATTGTCGTGATCTACATCAATTTTGGTCCGATGTATTTCAAATGATAAATCAATCATTAGCACTATCCGTCCACATTACCCCTTCTCTTAAATTAGTCTTATTTGGTTCTTCAATAGAGTTCCAGCACTTGTCAAAGTACCAGCAATATTTTATCTCTATAGCTATAGCAGGGGCTAGGTCCCTAATTATTCAGAATTGGAAGTCCGATTAGATACCTTCGATTCATCATTGGCACGAGAAGATGACTAGGACATATATCTGGGAAGAAGCATATGCCAAACGTATGGAGTCCCTTCCTAGATTTGCAGCGACCTGGTCAGGGTATTTTAACAATTTATACTAGATTGCTTTGAGGCACTCTCACCCCTAATGTTCTTAATCTTCTCTACTAAGCAGGTATTATCTCTTTTAGATGGGAACTAATCTTTTGTATTAATATGAACTTTATTTTTTTTTCTTTTACTCAACGTAAGTGTGATCTAAGTTTAAGTTGCTGCTATTGATGTAATTTATAATGGCTGCTGCTCTTTTTTTTGGGTGATATTTGCATTGTATTTCTGGTTGTATTGTTAGCACTTTATCTCTATTGCACTAGCATTTTAATCATGTATTGATTGCTCCATTGGACATATTTGCTCAATTAAAGTGTTTTCTTCTTTGCATCAGTTGTAATGCTTGAATTCACTCAATATTAAAAAAAAGAAAAATTAATAATTAGTAACATATTTATATTTTTATAAATATGTCAAACAAAAAAGGACATAAAGATATTTTATAATTAAATAATGTTTTATTTTGATTTGTTTTTAAGATTAAATTGTATATATATTCATATTTTTGACTATTTAAATTAATTAATTTAAATTAACATTATTTATATTTTTATCTATTTTTATTTTATTTATTTATTTTAACAATATATCATATGGGGTTTTACTTTATGTCCCTACCTCCATTATTTTTTATTTATTTTCTATGGGAGAATGATTCAGCATCAGTAGTTGGGCTTGTGTGGTGCTGGACTTATATCAGCTCAGAGCTCGAGTCATTTCCTTAATGTTTTGGGACCTTTTTTGGCTGTAGTAAATTTAGAAGTGCAGTTTGTGAATAACATTGAGCTTACTGTTTTATCGGTGGGTGGGCGTCCCTCCTTAAACCCCCCCCTAGACTTCCCTAATAAACTCCTACCTCCTCCCCAAATCCCTCTACTTTAGTCATAAATATTTACTATTTTGCAGCCACTCGCCTCTGTCCATCCTGCATTTACCATTACAATGTAAGCTTACATGTGTGGAGACTCCTCAGTTGGGGCAGAGATCTCCACACAGAAAAAGATAGAAGAGATGGAGGCATACTTTATGAATGTAAGTTTGTGAATTGCACTTGCAATAAGAATGTAGTACTATTGTAGAACTAAAAAAGTGCTACAAAATGCAGTCTGTGCATAGCCCTACAATTGTCCCTATGGCTAGAAGCAATATGCTACTTTTGTTAATTGGCTGTAGGAGGCTGGCTTAGTATATGGTGCACACTTATTTAAGTGGAGCACCCTGCACTAATCCAGACAACCCTTATGTTGATTTTAGTGGTGTTAGACAACCATAGAAAGCTCTCTAAGTGGTAGCTGTGGAGAGCAGCCTTCAGATTTACTCCAGAAGTAGTGTAAAGCATTTGATTTTACCAGTACTAATCATATAGTGTAGGCTAAGTGAAAAAAAAACACACAGTGTAGTTATAAAAATATGTATTTATTATAAATACTCACTAACACATTGTAATATCTCCTACCCCGACATATAACCACAATACACACAATACTTAGTAGAACTGGTAAGTAGCACAAATACACAGTGGTCTCCAGGGGAGACCAAACCATATACTAATAAAGTGTAATGCGAACCGTGGCCGAAGTTGAGACTGGACCCAGAAGACTTAGAAGAGCTGGAGACCCAAGAAACCACCCAAGGTGAGTAGCCAGGAACCCCACGGAGGCTGTGTGGAAACAGGATTGCGTACTCAATGCAAGTCAAAGGGGAAGTCGCGGTTTCAGTTTTCAAGAAGAAGGACCCTTCCCAGAGGACACTGATGAAACCCCATGGAAAATGAAAGGTTGGAGAGTCACCACACCCATGGGTACCCCAGGAACCAGGATACCTACAACAGGGAAGTCAGGTGCATAGGTGTGAAGTGACTTCAGAAAGTGCTGTAGACCACAATGGAGGACTTCAGTGAAGATGCCGCTGGTGAAAGAGTCCAGTGGAATCCAAGGATGGATTCTTGTAAAGGAGTACCTGCAAGCAGAGGGGACTGAGTCTATGACACTCAGGAGTGACCAGGATGCACGGAAGTCCAATGACCACCGATGAACGAAGATGCAGGAGAGTTGACAGTGACCTTGTTGCTGCTGCTGTGAGCAGAATCGTGTCTGTGGTCGGCAGCAGCACTAGCTTGCTGTAAGACCCTCAAAGGCTGGTACCGGGAATACAGCGGGGCTTCCTAGGGAAGCCCCCAGTACATGGGATCCAACACTGGAATCGGTGTTGGGGTAGGATTCCAACATGTTTGATACCAAACATGACCGGTTTCGGTGCAGCCAATATATAGTTAGACATCTCATAATTGACTTGATGTCCACCATATGAATAAAATGGCTGCCCGCACTTACAAATCTGGGAGAATCAACTCTTAGGTTTGTAGGGGGTACCCTGCTCATGCAGGGCACCCTCACACTTATAACCAAGCACCCAGCATTCAGGATTGAAAGGCTTACCTTAGTGGTGACTTATAGGTTTTAAGTGCAGTGACCTCAGATGTAAGGAAACCTGTATATGTTGTGAGTGCTGCTAGCACCAGCTCACACAGGCTGCAATGGCAGACATTTTAGCCACAGGTTGAGTGGTCTTTCATGGGTGGCATAATACATGCTGCAGACCATGGGAGACCCCTGTTGTACCTATGCCCTGGGTACTTTACTACCATATACTAGGGACTTGGAAGGGTGCACCAGTAGCCAATTAGGAAGGTACAAAATTACTTGCCATAGTCCACTTTAGGGAAAGAGCACAGTGACTTGGGTCCTGATTAGCAGTATCTCAGTGAGCCTAGTCAGAAAAACAGAATGACACCAGCAAAAAGTGGGGGTGACCATGAAAGCAGATCCTACTTTCCTACATTGGCCATTGAGGTAAAAAAAATTACATATTAAAACCTTGTCATCAATTGCTATTATTCCTCCTTATTTTCATTATTTTTTTTAGCAATAGGTTTCTTTTACAAATCTATGGACAATCTACACCAATGACACCTGCTGAATTTAGGGGCTCATTAGCTTGGCGGACGGACTGGAGTGCGTCCGCCATCCTGGTGTAAACTGGGACCGTCTGCCATGCATGCGGCGGTCCCACACACCCGATCAGGATGCGACCGCCACCATAGAGGACAGATCCTGCATTTTAACATTGCAGCGGGCCGCCTCGATGTTAAAATGCCATGTTGTGCATTTCACAGCACTACGTGGCAGGCACCACACGGTGCCTGCCACGTAGTGCTGTGAAATGTAGGGGGGTAACATGGGTACCCCCCAAGTGCACCCTCACCTCCCCCCAACACAAGGGGGGCCTGCAACGGGCCCCCGTCAGTAATCCCCACCAGCCCGATGCCGCCATGGAAAGGCCTGCAATACCAAGCATCCTAATTTGGTGGACGGTGTCTGCTAGGCACCGCCACCATTTAGGGCTATCGGATCCGTCCGCCAGGCAATCTGTTAGATTGCTTTTGGCGGACCCGTGGCGGACGGTCTTTGCGTCCGCCACGGTCCGAGCGCGATTCCCTCCGCCATCGTAATGTGGCGGGGGGAAAATCGCGGTACGATTGCGGAAGGATGTTTTAGAAATAAATAGCTATGGGTTTCAAAGCCGCCAAAGCGCAAGTAGGTTGAAACAGTAAAAAATAAGAAAAATAGGCTACCAGTTAGAAAAATATTGTGGTAAAAATATATTTATTCTTTTGCCACTCTGCTTGTTCCTGAAAGCTGGGAAGATGATGATCTTAGCACAGAAAACCTTTAGTTGAAGTCAATTTTAGGAAGCAAATATATATACTCTTTCTTGTACTGTTTCCCTTTTTCGAACAAAAATAAAACATTATGATATTTTGGCTATTTTCTTGGTTCCCTTGAGGGAATCCACAAACTCTGAATACCTTTGGAATCCTTAATATGTGGGAAAAAAAGAAAATGAAAATATGGTCTGTAAAACTTTTGTGGAAAAAAGTTACAATGGTATAAGAGAAAACTATCCTAAACATCCAAAAAATGGCTCAGTACCAGAAGGGTACAAGCCCAACAGGCAAGTCGTTAGTACCACATGATTCAGTGTTAATGTTGTCATTTTCAACAAAACATTTCAATGACCTTTATTAATACATGTACTGATTCACTGTTAATGTTGTTATTGTCTGTAAAGCATTTCATCAAAATGTGTGCATGAGTTTTTCTTCTACTTGTACTATGCCTCGAAGCAAGCTTGGATATCACCAACAGAGAACCCCACACTTCAGTGCCTTTGGACAAAAGCTCAAACTCCAGACTTGCTTATAAATTGATAAACAGCATACCCAGGTCATGTATTCTTTCACATAAGAGGCCCAGGGTGCCTTCCCCCCACCAGCATGCAGTAGGGCTCTTACAATGAAGGGAGCCCACTGTTGTCTAACACGGCCCCCTAACACATCTAGACAAGCACTGCAGGGCCCCTGTTTCCAAGGAACCCATTATGCTCCATATGCAAATTAGGTGGACTTAGTGCCTCCTGAGGTGCGCCTTTGCCTTCCAAGGACATATTCTAGTTCCTGGGTGCTAACAGAATTCAGACGGTCTTGAGTACATCTTTGCAATAGGGGTCATGTGTCTTCTCTTTTCCAGTTAGGCATTTCTCCAGCATCACTTTCCGGAGGTCCAGACTGTTACCTTAAGTATCTCCCTTGTGCAGGGGTTCTTAGGTGGAACTGGAAAGTTCTAGAAAGTAGGCACTTTTGTCTAATCCTGTGAAGACTCATTGTCACTCCACCCCTGTCCTAATACTACTTCACAGCAATTTGGGACATTGCAAGATGGCGCGTTAAAATGGTTTGTTGAAGACCTCACTGAGAACCTAAAATGACACGTCTAACTGCCACAGTCCCCTTTCCTTCAAAACTTCAAAGGGGACCCCCTCCTGCGATTGGCTCCACTTTGTCCTTCTTGGGATGAACCTTCACAACCTGGTACAGGGTGAAAAGTAATTATCATTTATAGATTCCGTCTCTACATTTCCTTTCTGTGAAACAGGTCCACGCACTGGCAATTTATCCTATTCTGTGGGGAGGCCTTAGATTCTCCAGCTGGGCAGCAGAGTAATTAACCTGGACCAGCAGGGGAAAAAAGACTGGAATCCAATTAGAAGCTGAGTAAGAGAAATATGCTCAAGTACCAGAAGGTGTGCAGATCTGGCAGGAGTTACACTGAATCTAAAATCTGGTGTATTTTTACTATATGATCACTGCGTCACAATAGTCTCTAAGCCTAACTATAGCAAAACTGTACTTTGGTGTAGACTATGCCAATGCTGTGTAAGCACATACTCTTTGATAACCTCACAGAACTTATATTATGAATTCTCACTCATATCATAAGGCCTACACCAGATCAGTACCAATTCCTGAAGTGTCCTTTCTGAGACAAGCTACTTGTACTCAGATAGCAGGTATGTTAGATGGTAATTGTTATATCTGTCAACTTTAGGGTGGTCTTCCTACAAACGTTTTGCCTTCTCCCCTCCTGTTTTCTGAATTTATTTTTGTTGGCTTTATCACCCTGTGCATGTAACTATTTCTAACCAGTGCTTAAGTGCCTTTGCTCTCACCTTTCAACATGGTATAATTGTCTTACACCCAATTGGCACATTCAGTTTACTTATAAGACCCTAGTAGAATGGTTTTAGAGGTGCCCAGGGCCTGTAAATTCAAGGATACAAGTGGGACAGCAGCACTTATTGTGCCACCCACTCAAGTAGCTCTTCAAAATATGTCTTGGGCCTGCTATTGCAGCATGTGTGCAGTTTTTTAACTGCCAATTTGACAGGCCTAAACCTTCCTTTTTAATACATATATGTCACCCCCAAGGTAAGCCCTAGACAGCACTTAGGGCAGGGTTCAGTGTATTTAAAAAGTTGGATATGTACTTTTAGGTTTTACATATCCTAGTACTGAAAAAACAAATTTGTTTTTCACTACTGCAAGGCCTGACTCTCTGATAGTATAACAGTGGGTTACTTTATTGCAATTAATAAGTGATAACATTTGTTTTGGAACAGGATGAAATGTCATGTATGGTCTTAAAAGAATTGTAATTCTAAATACTCTTTATTGTAAAGTCCGATTTTAAGTCACAATTTTGAAAATGCCACTTTTATAAAGTTGGAATTTTCTTGTACCAACAAATTTGCTGCCTGCAGCCTGTGTCCTGGATCACAAGACTGTGGACAGTTGGCAGTTGGCCTTTGTGTATTCCTCCCAAACAGTGAGACAAAGGGGGACTAGGGGTTGTCAGGATGGGCCATTCTGCCAGGATCGGAGGAGTGGGGCTGTTCCCTGCCTTACTTATATTTCAAAGGAGTTGCCTCAGCACACTCAGAAAGACCTTCACACCAGTCTTTTATCACCCTAGATCTCTTAAAACTGGGGCAGAAAGGAAGGAAATTTCAGAACCATCAATGAGAAGAAACGCAGGAACTTTATTCAACTTCAAATCTTGCACCAGTTATAAAAAAAGGACCCTCAGACCTACTCTTCAGTTCACTCCTGATGCTGCGTAGGACCCCAAGATGGCCTGACTTGTTCCTCAGATGACTGCCCTTCTGCTTGAGTGAGTCCTGCCCACCAAGTGGATCTCATCAGGTCTTGGACTCTTGGAAGTGGTGCTAAAGGTACCCAAACAGCCAAAACCCAAAACTTGGGACGTAAATAATTTTTAGCCATAGAGTGCTCTGAAAACCGACAGGAAACTGGGACATACCTGCTCGTCGATCTGCCCAAGGTGCATCACCAGTCGATCTAAATTCACGGTAGCTCCCACTATGTTTTTCTCCTCAGTAGCAAATCATGTTCAGCTGCTCCTCGCAGAAGGGGTGCCCAGCTTTGTGGAGCCCTCATCAGCTACAGACTTCCGCTTCCTCCCGCAGGAGATTCTCGAAATTGTACAAAGTTTAAACATAGAAATCTTCACAGCAACTTCATCTAGTGGCTCCCCGACGACGATGCCTCCTCCTCGGACACCACCGGCTCCCTTGCGCTGCTGAACTTTACCTTCTCAGACATTTTTCTTCAAAATTTCTTCTTAGTTCGAAGGTGCTAGTTTTAATAAAAACATAAAAAATTCATAACTGGTTCTACTGATTGGATTTTTGTTATTTTAGTGTCAAATAATATTTTAAAAGGTTCTCTATTTATATAATTTAGTGTTGGATTATCTAGTGTTGTAGATTCACTTTATTACTGTTTGTGTGCTGCATAACTATTTAACATGGTGCCTCTGAGTTAAGCTTGACTGCCTTTGTGCCAAGCAATGATGAATAAAAGTAAGTGCTAGGGCGCTTTTCAGGAGGCCACTTCAGCTTGCACCATGCATTGTTCCTGTCAGCGCTGGCAATGGCAGTACCAGCATTAAATATACTAGTCATCACATGCCTACAAGGGTGACAAATCAGACTATTCCAGGCCAATCAAAGCTATAAAAATGGCGTGATCTGCAGGTATTATTCATATATAATGTATATTGAATTATTAAACATCTGTTGTTGTGCTTATCTCAAAAATAGACACAGTACCCACATATGGTAGACTGTCATAGGTATCAGAGTGCCGGTGTTGAGAATTAAGTGCTAGTGCCGAGCACCCAAAACCACCAGCTCAGATTTAACGCTGGTACGAAGCTACCAGAGGGATAAGCACAGGTTAATGTAATGACTTTTATGGTTCATCCTGACAAGGACTGCGATTGTTGCTTGAGAAGGGTTTTCACCAACCTCAATCAAAAACTCAATTTCTAACAGTAGTGTCACACACTCTGCTGATACATATTTGCATGCATGTATGTGCATGTGTTCATGTGCAACAAGCTCAGAGTCTCTTACCCTAGCTGCTCAGCAGCAGACCTTATCTTGAGACTCACTCATTAACCTGAGACTCACTGAGGTTAGTGAGACTCACAGCAGAAGTGAACAAACTAGGTAGTGCAAAAACTGAAATGGGTGGAACCCAATTCTCACAATCAGTAGTGCCTGATGCGGGATTACCATATCATGAGTGTGGTTGTGAGTGAAGCAGAGCACTTTTTGGAAATATATATAAATATCAAAAAAAGAGTGGCAAAGAAAAAACTACAGTTTTCAAACTTGTACATTATGTACACAATAGGCAATTTCTTACAATGAAAACAAAGTGTGTGAATGTTACATAGGTGTTGAGAGTTTACCAGAAATTGCAGGTATTCATGAGAAGATATGACACTTCTCGCTCAGTCAACAACATTTTGTAGAATGCTGCATTCAGAGAGCGGTTAAGCATCATCACTGCCTAGAAAACACTGGCACTGGCACCTCCACGCTGACAGTAACCTGGAGGGTCTTCAACAGGTCATAAGGATTATCAGGCATAAAGGGCAGTGGCAGGTTTATGAAATTCACAGCTTGATGAAGGATGTCAAATTTGTGTTTCTTCGAGTGTCAAATCAATGCCAATGATGAAAAGTGTGTGGATAAGCCTTTTACACAACTCTTATAAACAATTTGAACCTGACACCAGTGTGAAATAGAAATCTCTGAACCATTTGAAGTCACCTCACAACCAATGAAAGTGTTACAGTGCCACACTAATGGTGTATTATAGCCTTATAGCCCACCACAGCGGGCTATACCGGCCATTAAAGGCCTGCTCTAGTGTTAAAGGCCTGAGCCCAAGGCGAGGACATCTAACAAGGGAGCGGGTCTTTAATGCCAGTATAGCCCAGCTACGGAGGGCTATAAGGCTATTTTAACATTCCAGCACTAGAGGGCAGAAAGTTCTACCAAATAAAACAAAGGCCTCAGGGAGCCCGAGGAGATTGGAATCCCTCTGAGGACTTTGTTGGAATGTTGGAGCTCTGGGCTTCTATCAGCCATTAGAAGCCCGGAGCACTCCATCGTCTTCCATGGAGCACCCAACATTCCAATGCTCTAATATGCATTATATAATGACAGATGAATAACATAACCTAATATGGAACAACATACTGTAACATTACATAACATTAGGCCTCGGTGAAATTTTCATTCTACTGGTGTAATTAGCATAATTTAGATAATTTCATGTTGCTCTAGTTAAGCAAGATTGCACTATTATGCCTCACTGAGTAATTATGCTCTTTTTTTTGGAAAACATTTCTACAAATTCACAACTTGTGGTAACAATTTGCTTTAAGTGCAGGGAACAATGCAAATGATAATGCAGCTATTGTTAGTGGTGCTTTTGGCACTATGTTTTGTGTTAAATGTATCCTTGCTTCAAAAGGGAATGTGAGGATGCATTTTGCACTAGAATACAACCGCAAATGCCAGTTTGGCAATTTGTGTAACTACGTGTAATTTTGTGTGATTTTGCTGAATTTTCAATTACTTAAACAGAAGCAAATTAGATTTCACACACCCTCACATAACATAACACAACATATCAATGTATTTATCATTATGCAGCAAAACATGATAGCATAGACAAGGAATAGATTGTTATATAATAAAACTGCATAGTATAGAACAGCATAACACACAACAGCAAAGAATATCATAAAAAACATACATAACATGATATATATTAACATATCATAACATAATGTAGCAAATTGTAATGTGAGGTCACATGGTGTAACATATGAAAACTCATTCTTGACCACTTCAAAGTCTTAAAATGTGAATATAGACTACCTGCATTGATGTGACTTTACCTTGTTTCCTCAGACTTGAAAAAGAATCACAATAAAGTGTACAGCCGGGAGCAGATTTAGCTATTTTAATCACTGGGTTATACCTTCGACATTAATATGACAGGTCACTTATAAATGAACAGATTTTTCATTCTTAGGAAACCAAATTAAAATTCTGGGAGATTTCATGATCAGAACTTCTGTTGATTATAACTTAGGGTGTTGTACTGAGAAAAAAAGAAAATGATGGATGGATTGCTTGATCTATTCTCAATTACTCGTAAATACTCTGGACCATAAACCAGTCCATCATCTTTTTGCCCACTATACCACCTCAGACCAGTCCCAGTCTGTTTCACCTGGTCCTTCTTGCCAGATTATCCCCAAACTGTTTGCCTTCCTCCTCTAACCTGTTTCTGTTGGCTTTAGGACCACTGCTAACCAGTGCTAAAGCGCATATGCTCTCTGTCTACATTGTATTGGTGATTGGTTTATCCATGATCGCCATATTTGATTTACAAGTAAGTCCCTAGTCAAGTGCAGCAAGTGTGCCCAGGGCCTAAATCAAATGCTACTAGTGGGCCTGCAGCACTGATTGTGCCACCTACATCAGTAGCCCTGAAAACATGTCTCAGACCTGCCACTGCAGTGTCTGTGTGTGCAGTTTTAAACTGCCATTTCGACCTGGCAAGTGCACCAACTTGCCAGGCCCAAACCTTCCCTTTTACTACATGTAAGTCACCCCTGTGGTAGCCCCAAGGAACCCCATGGGCAAGAAGCAGTGTATTTAAATGGTAGAACATGCACTAGTGTGTTTTACATGTCCTAATAGTGAAATAGTGCTAATTTAATTTTTTACTATTGCAAGGACTATCCCTCCCATAGGGTAACATGGGGATTGCCTTAAAATATATTTTAAGTGCAATTTCCCATTGGGAGCAGATAGAGATTTGGAGTTTGGGGTCTCTTAACTCACAATTTAAAAATGCATCTTTTGGTGAAGTTGTTTTTTAAATTGTGTTTTTCGAAATGCCACTTTTAGAAAGTGGGAATTTTCTTGCTTAACCATTCAGTGCCTCTGCCTGTCTGTAGAATAGTCGAATACACGTCTGGGTCGGCGGACAGTTGGGGTCTTAGACATTCACTCTAGAGAGTCACACAAAGGGAGCTGAGGTGTGCCTTGCATATCCTGACAGCCCATCACCAGGCTGATGGGCCTTCCTGAGCTAGAGTGGTGGGAGGAGTTGTCACTGTAACTGAATAGGGCTGTGCCTGTTCTCATACAAAGCTGTCTCAATCCCCCTGTAGTATGTCTGGAGCCAGGTCTGGGAAAGGCAGGGTGTTGTGCACTACAACGACTTTCCTTTGAAGTTTGCCTACTTCAAAGGCAGCAAGGGGTATTAGTATTGGACCTCTGACACCCCAAAATCAGAATACTGCTGGACTAAGGAAATTCTACCAGGAAGAAGAGTTGGATGCTCTAGGAGATCTGCCACTCTGCCTCTTGCTTTGTTATGCTGGCCTGCTGCTTGCTGCTTCTGTCCTGGGAGTGAAAGGACTGGACTTTGCTTTCTACAACCTGCTTCCATGGTTCTCCAAGGGCTTGAGCTTGCTTGCGTCCTGTTAAGATGTTTCAGGGCTAGCAAAGACTTCACCTACCAGTGCCTGGGCTCTTTTGCTGAGAGTCCTGACTTGCCAATTGGTGCCAAATCTAGTTCCTGGGCCCTTGGAAGTATAAAGTGGTGATATAAAGAGAAAATCCACGCATCAACTACCAACGCCTGTTTTCTCAACATATTGATGCACAACCCACGCATTGACCACGCCTTTCACCACAGGCCCCAGTTCGCAGTCGCAGTGTGTCAGAAAAATTGCTGCAGTTTGAGTCTCAAGCACTATGTCAACGACGTCTGTGATACCTTCTCCGTCTCTGGCCCAGCACCTGGTTGACGGATGTGGAATCGACACAGCGCCAGCTTTGTGGCTGAAAAGTTGGCGCAGCACCTGCTTCATTGCTGCCGCCCAACAGTAAGGAACTGAGACCCATGTCTGGAAATCGACACACCACCTCCCCTTCCAATAAGTAACCAATGCATCACCTTCCCTTCCAGTAAAGAACCAAAGCATTACATCCTCTCCCTGGCAGTAAGCAACTGACGCATCATCTCCCCTGTGGAGTAAGGGACCAAAGCATTGCTTTGCTTTTCCGGCACCTCACCTCCCCTGCCCCTGGCTCCATCTTTGATTTTTTATGCATCCAAGGTACTTTGTGCTAAAAGAAATGTATCCATTGACTTCTGTGGACTGAACTTGCACAATCTTTTAAAAGAGATATTTTGACTTGTGTATGTTTTTGTCATTTTGGTCTTGTTTTATTCAGATAAATATTGGCTATTTTTCTAAATTTGTGTAGACACCTTTTGTAGTGTTTTCACTGTGTGTATGTACAAATGGTTTACACATTGCCTCCGAGATAAGCCTGACTGTTCATGCCAAGCTACCAAGGGGGTGAGCAGGGGTCATCTTAGCTGTGTGACTCCCTTACCCTGACTAGGGGGATGGTCCCTACTTGGGCAATGTACAAACCACTGCCAACTAGAGACCACATTTCTAACAGCCATATACAATCAGCCTTGTCCCTGCTCATATCAACCACTGCAGCCTGACCTGCCAGACCAGGTTCTTTTTTAAGAGGGCAACAAGCAACCCTAGATCAGTTCTGGCCTATATGAGCCTCCTCAGTAGGGTACAGCTTGAGTCATATGGTATGGGGCCCATGTCTGGGTTTACCCATCACACTTATGGTGTTGCAATGGGGAAAACAAAAAAGTAATTGATGAATTGCTTGCATTAATCCCAGAGATTGCTAATTACTCTTTGTTGCAATATAGCCCATCATTATTTTTCTCACTGTGCAACCTTAGGCAGGTACCAGATATATGCAAATCAGCCTCAGTCATGCTCCAATAAGAACAGACTAGTAGACATGTCAGACAATGAATCTTTAAACGGGAACACAAGTGACCCTAGACTTGTTTTGGTCTATTTGTGCCTCCTCAGTAGGGTGAAGCTTGAGTCTTATGGCACGTTGGGCCTGATTCACAGAACTAACTTACGTCAAAAACTTAAAGTTAGTACTTTTGGTATTCACAGAATACACTTACTCATTTTGGTATTCACAGAATGAACTTACTCATTTCGATATTCACAGAAGTTAGTAGTCCTAACTTTAGGACTCCTAAATGCCTTCTGTGAATACCGAAAGTCTTAGGAGTAGTAAAGTTACTTTACTACTCCTAAACTGAGAAAATCCTAACTTTAAGACTTTCGGTATTCACAGAAGGCATTTAGGAGTCCTAAAGTTAGGACTACTAACTTCTGTGAATATCGAAATGAGTAAGTTCATTCTGTGAATACCAAAATGAGTAAGTGTATTCTGTGAATACCAAAAAGTACTAACTTTACATTTTTGTCGTAAGTTAGTTCTGTGAATCAGGCCCAGTGTGCACAAGTGTGACAACATGTCATTAAATCTCTCTGCATCTTTTTCTCCTTGTGGTAATTGTGTTTGTTAAAGATTTTGTTTATTGACCCCTTCGCTGCTAGGCCTTTTCCCCCCCTGTGCTAAGCCTTTTTTTGGCTATTTGGGGTAGTTCGCGCTTAGGCCCCTGTAACGTTTGGACCACATAAGATATCCACGCCAAATTTGCGTCCTTTTTTTCAAACATCATGGGGATGATAAAGGTACCCAGGGTTTGTGGAGTCCCCTGGAGGGGACCCAGAAATTAGCCAAAATACAGCTAAATTTTTTTGGGGGGGGGGGGAAATGGGAAAAAAGGGCTCCAGATGAAAGCGTCTGGTTTTTTCCCTGCAAATGGTATCAAAAAAGGGGTTCTGGTGCTGAAATCACCATCTTACCAGCTTTCAGGTACAAGCAGACTTTTGTCAGAAAACCAACATTTTTTACACAGTTTTGCCGTTTTTCTGGGACATAGCCTATTTTTGCTATTTTTTGTGCTTTCAACCTCCTTCCAGTTAATGGTAGAAATGGGTATGGAAGCAATAATGGATCCTGGGGAGCTATACATTTTAGAAAAGTAGGCAAAATTCTAAATTTAGCAAGGGGTCATTTGTGTAGATCCTTCAAGGTTTCTTCATAGAAACTAACAGTTAAATATAGGAAAAATTGAAAATTAGTTGAAAAAAACAGCCATTTGTGTCAATGTTTTCACCTGTAACTTCGTCTAATTATGACAGCTGTATGACAGCAATATACTGTTATATTTGCTGGACCTTTCTGGTTGTGGGGATATATAGGACTTGTAGGTTCACCAAGAACCCGACGAACCCAGAGCCAATAACTGAGCAGCGTCTTGCAATGGTTTTTATTATGTACCGGGTATATAGCAATTATTTTGGGAAAATGTATACATGGAAAAATTGGTATGATAGACACCTATGTATTTCTGAAATTGGAACAAAATATAGAGTTTAGAAACAGTAGATATTTGCACATTTCCGAAATTGGGAGTACCCATACTAGCATGAGAATTATAGGTCATTTTTCAAAATGACTTCTTTGTTACACATTGTCTTTCATTTGGAAGGCAGAAATGCATCGAAAGTCAATAGGTAATAACAGTTGCTCTACACTTCTGTATTACACTAAGTCTCTCGAGAAAAATGGTCACTTGCGTGGGTAGGCCTAGTGCCCGCGACAGGAAACGGCCCAAAACGCAAGGTGGACACACCACATTTTCACAGTAAAAAATTACCCTTTTTTTGCAAAGTGCCTAGCTGTAGTTTCTGAACGCTAGCTCTGCCGGCACCTAGGGAAACCTAGCAAACCTATACATTTTTGAAAACTAGACACCAAGGGGAATCTAGGATGGGGTGACTTGACTGGCTCTCACCAGGTTCTGTAACCCAGAATCCCTTGCAAACCTAAAAAATTGTAAAAAAAAACCACATTTTCCTCACATTACTGTGGTGGAAAGTTCTGGAATCTGCGCGGATCCACAAAATTCCACCCACCCCGCGTTCCCCAAAGTCTTCCAAGAAAAATGGTACCTCACTTGTGTGGGTAGGCCTAGTGCCCGTGACAGGAAACGGCCCAAAACGCAAGGTGGACACACCACATTTTCAGAGTGAAAAATGACCCTTTTTTTGCAAAGTGCCTAGCCGTAGTTTTTAAACCCTAGCTCTGCCGGCACCGAGGGAAACCTAGCAAACCTATAAATTTTTGAAAACTAGACACCCAGGGGAATCCAGGATGGGGTGACTTGACTGGCTCTCACCAGGTTCTGTTACCCAGAATCCCTTGCAAACCTAAAACATTGTAAAAAAAAACACATGTTCCTCACATTTCTGTGGTGGAAAGTTCTGGAATCTGCGTGGATCCACAAAATTTCACCCACCCCGCATTCCTCAAAGTCTTCCGAGAAAAATGGTACCTCACTTGTGTGGGTAGGCCTAGTGCCCGCAACAGGAAAAGGCCCAAAACGCAAGGTGGACACACCACATTTTCAGGGTGAAAAATGACCCTTTTTTTGCAAAGTGCCTAGCTGTAGGTTTTGAACCCTAGCTCTGCCGGCACCTAGGGAAACCTAGCAAACCTATACATTTCTGAAAACTAGACACACAGGGGACTCCAGGGAGGTATGGCTTGCATGGATCCCCCAACGTTTTCTTACCCAGAATCCCCTGCAAACCTCAAATTTAGCTGAAAGAATCACTTTTTCCACACATTTTTGTGTGGGAAAGTTGTGGCATCACTGGGCTGACACAAATTTCCTACCACCCAGCGTTCCCCAGGTCTCCCGATGAAAATGGTGCCTCACTCATGTGGGAGGCCCAAGTACCCGCGACAGGCAAGGGCCCAAAACGTATTGAGGCAACATCAAAATTGCCTATCACAAAACTACCTGGTTTTGCAGGGGGTCACCTGGGTTTTTGGCCCCGTGCTCGGCGGCCACCTAGGAAACCTACCAAACCCACACATTTCTGAAAACTAGACACCCGGGGATTCCAGGGAGGTATGGCTTGCATGAGATCCCCCAAAACTTTCTTACCCAGAATCCCCTGCAAACCTCAAATTTAGCTGAAAAATCACTTTTCCACATATTTTTGTGTGGGAAAGTTGTGGCATCACCGGGCTGACAAATTTCCTACCACCCAGCGTTCCCCCAGGTCTCCCGATAAAAATGGTACCTCACTCGTGTGGGAGGCCCAAGTACCCGCGACAGGCAAGGGCCCAAAACGTATTGAGGCGACATCAAAATTGCCTATCACAAAACAACCTGGTTTTGCAAGGGGGGTCACCTGGGTTCTTGGCCCTGTGCTCGGCGGCCACCTAGGGAAACCTACCAAACCCACACATTTATGAAAACTAGACACCCGGGAAATTCCAGGTAGGTATGGCTTGCGTGGATCCCCCACCGTTTTCTTACCCAGAATCCCCTGCAAACCTCAAATTTAGCTGAAAAAATCACTTTTTCCACACATTTTTGTGTGGGAAAGTTGTGGCATCACCGGGCTGACACAAATTTCCTACCACCCAGCATCCCCCCAGGTCTCCCGATAAAAATGGTGCCTCACTCATGTGGGAGGCCCAAGTACCCGCGACGGGCAAGGGCCCAAAACGTATTGAGGCGACATCAAAGATTTTTTCAGCTAAATTTGAGGTTTGCAGGGGATTCTGGGTAAGAAAACGTTGGGGGATCCACGCAAGCCATACCTCCCTGGAATCCCCGGGTGTCTAGTTTTCAGAAATGTGTGGGTTTGGTAGGTTTCCCTAGGTGGCCGCCGAGCACAGGGCCAAAACCCAGGTGACCCCCTTGCAAAACCAGGTCGTTTTGTGATAGGCAATCTTGATGTCGCCTCAATACGTTTTGGGCCCTTGCCTGTCGCGAGTACTTGGGCCTCCACACGAGTGAGGCACCATTTTTATCGGGAGACCTGGGGGAATGCTGGGTGGTAGGAAATTTGTGTCAGCCCAGTGATGCCACAACTTTCCCACACAAAAATGTGTGAAAAAGTGATTGTTTCAGCTAAATTTGAGGTTTGCAGGGATTCTGGGTAGAAAACGTTGGGGGATCCACGCAAGCCATACCTCCCTGGAATCCCCGGGTGTCTAGTTTTCAGAAATGTGTGGGTTTGGTAGGTTTCCCTAGATGGCCGCCGAGCCCGGGGCCAAAAGCTCATGGGACCCCCTTGAAAACCAGGCTAGTTTGTGATAGGTAATTTTGATGTCGCCTCACTAGGTTTTGGGCCCTTGCCTGTTGCGGTTACTTGACCCACCCATGCGAGTGAGGTACCATTTTTATCGGGAGACCTGGGGGAATGCTGTGTAGAGTGAAATTTGTGAATCCACGCAGATTCCAGAACTTTCCCACAACAGAATTGTGAGGAAAATGTGGGTATTTTTTTATAAAGTTTGAGGTTTGCAAGGGATTCTGGGTAACAGAACCTGGTGAGAGCCAGACAAGTCACCCCATCCTGGATTCCCCTTGGTGTCTAGTTTTAAAAAATGTACAGGTTTGCTAGGTTTCCCTACATGCCAGCTGCGCTAGGGCCCAAAATCCACAGGTAGGTACATTGCTAAAAAAAAGTCGGAGCCTAGTGGGCTTTCTGCCGCCCTGGAGGGGAATCGGGGGAGGGGGGTTTGCCCCGATATGCCCCCAAGGGGGGCAGAAAGACTGTGGCTATTTTTTGTGGGGGTGGGGGCATTGGTATGACCATCATTTTGGGCAGCCCCCACGCATAAAAAAAGCCAGCATAATCGCTGGCACCTAGTGGGCTTTCTGCCCCCCCAGGGGGCAGATCAGGGGCCACTGCCCCCATCTGCCCTCCCGGGGGGCAGAAAGACTGGAATTTCTCTGGGGGTGGGGTGGGGGTATTGTCATGCCCATTTTGGGCAACCCCTACCCCTACACGTATAAAAAAAATAATCCCTGGTTTCTAGTGGTCTTTCTGCCCCCCCGGGGGGGCAGATTGGGGGCTACAGCTTCCATCTGCCTCCCGGGGGGGGTAGAAAGACTGTCATTTTTGGGGGGTGGGGGCATTGGCATGCCCGATTTGGGCAGCCCCCACCCTAATTCAAATTGCCCAAAGAAAAATCCCTGGCATCTAGTGGACTTTTTGCCCCCCCAGTTGGTAGATTGGGGGCTACTGCCCCATCTGCCCCCATGGGGGCAGAAAGGCTGTAATGGTGGCGGGGGGGTTGGGGCATTGGCATGCCCATTTTTGGCAGCCCCCACCCTAATTACATATGGCAACGAAAAATCCCTGGTGTCAAGTGGGCTTTCTGCCACCCGGGGGGGTAGAAAGGCTGTAATGGTGGCGGGGGGTGGGGGCATTGGCGTGCCCGTTTTGGGCAGCCCCCACCCTAAAAACAAATGCGCAAAAAAAAATCCCTGGCGTTTAGTGGACTTTTTGCCCCCCCGAGGGGCTAATGGGGGCTACTGCCCCATCTGCCCCCCAGGGGGGGCAGAAAGACTGAATTATGCCAATTTTTTTATGGGGGGAGCGAAGGCCCTTGCCCAAGGGGCCGCTCCCCCATCCCTGGTGCCTAGTGGGTGGATCCCTGGTTGGAGATCGCCCTCCTGGTGTGATCCCCAAGCAGGGATTCCACTGGGGAGGGGTACCATTGGAAAGGGGAGATTCTCCCCTTTCCAATGATACCTCTCCCGTCTTTCTACGTGCTCAGGGGGCTCAGATAGCCCCCTGAGCACGTAGAAAGTGAAACTGAAATGAGCCTAAAGGCTCATTTCAGTTTCGGTTTCAGTGAAATGACGTCAGCGCGACGTGCGCGCTGATCGTCATTTCACTGAAACGGGGGGGGCTCGGGAGCTTGGGAAGCTCTTCTCCAGCTCCCGAGGCTACAGGGGAGAAATAGAAATCCCTCTTGTGCCTGCACCAGAGGGATTTCCGGGGCCATGTGCCATGACGGCCGGGAGCCGTCGTGCGCACACTGAGCACCGTTGCAGCACGACGGCTCCCGGCCGTCGTGCGCATGGAAGGGGTTAATAAAGAGTATATGTGAAGAGTCAATGATGTGATACATGAGGTTGTTACAGACATGGTGTGACATTTATAGGTATCCCAAGAGGAGATTTTAATTATACTGTTGTGTACTCTGTCACTTCGGCTTGTGAGTCCCCTCTCATTTTTTCTAATCCAAACAGTGCACTCAAGACCCACATCTGAGCACACCCATCACAATCAGAGTGTTCCCCTGAGCAAAAAGTGATGAGTGAATTGCTTGAATGAATCTCAACCACCGTTAATAACTGTAGGCCGCAATCCAGTCCATCATTTGTCACCTACCAGGGTACCTTAGACAGAGACCAGCCATTTCATATTCAGTGTTGTTTCTACTCCAACTAATTAGTTTAGCCCGAACTGCAAAGGCAGGTCCATTGTGAATAGGAACACAATCAACTCTATACTGTGTTTCAACATATTTGGGCCTCCTCAACAGGGTGCAGCTTAAATCCTATGGTGCAATGAGCACAGGACCCACATCTGGTCATACCTGTCGCACTTCAGGCATTGCATTGTGGTAAACAAAAAAGTGGTGGGTGGGTTGCTTAAATGGGAAACAGCATTGACAATGCAGTCTAAACCACAATGTACCTTTACAACGTAATCTTAACCACACTTCAGTCTTTACCATGCAGGTTTTAACAACTGCTATGGGCCTGATTACGATGTCGGCCTGATCGCAACTGACAGCCTGTCAGTTACGATTCGACCGACATCTGCCCCTATGTTCCGCCCACCGCATTATGATGCGGTGGCTGGAGGCAGTATGTGGAGGGACTGACCACTGCTGTTCCAACGGGCTCAAGGAGCCCGTCGGCCCAACGGTCAGAATGTTATCCCTACAATAAGGGCGGTGCCTTCTCAGGCACCGCCGTAGGGATTACGATGCCCCTTTCGGTCTGCCTTTCTATTGCCTGCTCTAAAATTGAAAAAAAGTTTTGTTAATTTTGTGATTTCTTATGTGAAGAGAAAAATAAAGGTTATTTTCTCTGTTGAAAATACAATATTTATTGTTAGTTACTAGTTTTCACCTCTCCTGAGTACTTGGTGGAGTTAGAATAATAATTTGTGCTGCCTTGCCTCACTCCATATCTAAGAGGCCATTTAAAGCTATGCGTAGTGGCTTTGCGCGGTGTCATAGATATGGGGCCAGATGTACGACCGTTTTTTGCGGTCGCAAACGGGTAATCGGCCCGTTTGGAACCGCAAAATAGGTCTGCCCTATTTACAAACCCTATTTTGTGAGTCGGTTTGCGAATCGCTATTTGGAAGGGGCGTGCCAAGTGCGTCCCTTCTTAATAGCGACTCGCACTTCAATGTACGATTGTTTTGCAGCCCGAATTGCGGCCACAAAACACTCGCAGTTTACCACCCCTTCCCCTTTGTGACTGGCATTAAATATATTTTTTAAGAGCAGGCAGTGGTCCCATGGACCAATCAATCAATCAATCATGGTTTTGTAGAGCATACTACTCACCCGTTAGGGTCTCAAGGCACTGAGGGGTGGGTGTGAGAAGCTCCACTGTGGTCATTCAAAGAGCCAGGTCTTGAGGTCCTTCCTGAATTTATGCAGTGTCGGGCTTCGCCGGAGGTGAAGGGGGAGATCATTCCAGGTCTTGGCTGTGAGGTAGGAGAAGAACCTTCCACCTGCTCTGGTCCTGTAGAAGCGTGGGACAGTGGCTAGGGAGAGGTCGGCTGAGCGGAGGTTGCTCTTGGTGGCGTGAAAGGAGATGCAGTCATTGAGGTACTGGGGTCCGGTGTTGTGGAGGGCCTTGTAGGCGTGCATGAGCACCTTGAAAGTTATTCTTCTTTCTACGGGAGCCAGTGGAGGTCGCAGAGGTGTTGGGTTATGTGGTTGTGCCATGGGATATCAAGGATTAGTCTGCCTGTGGCATTCTGGATGGTCTGGAGTTTATGGAGGAGGTTTTTGTTGATTCTGGGATAGAGGGCGTTGCCGTAGTCTAGTCTGCTGGTGATGAGTGCGTGAGTGACCATTTTCCTGGAGTCAGGGGGATCCACTTAAATGTCTTGCGAAGTATGCGGAAGGTGTTGAAGCATGTGGAGGAGACGGCATTGATCTGGCGATTCATGGTGAGGTCTAGTATGATGCTGAGGTTACGTGCATGGTCCGTTGGGGTGGGTGGGTTTCCAAAGGTGGGGGGCCACCAGGTGTTGTCCCATGTGGAGGAGGTGGAGCCGAGGATGAGGACTTCTGTTTTCTCTCAGTTAAGTTACAGGCAGCTGTTCCTCATCCGGGCTGCGACGGCTTTCATCCCTTCTTGGAAGTTGTGCCTGATGATGTCTGGTTACTTGGTGAGGGAGAGGATGAGCTGGGTGTCATTGGCGTAGGAGACGATGTTAAGCCCGTGGTTTCTGACGACGGTTGCGAGGGGGTCATGTAGACATTGAAGAGGGTGGGGCTGAGGGAGGATCCTTGGGGTACTCCGCATCTGATCTCTGTTGGTTCTGAGAGGAAGTCTTATTCTCTGTGTTCTGCCTGTGAGGAATGATTGTAACAGTCTAGGACCTTTCCTTGGATGCCGGTGTCGTGGAGTCCGGTGGGTAGTTTGCGGTGGGAGATGGTGTCGAAGGCTGCTGATAGGTCCAGGAGGATGAGGCTGCCGTTTGGCCTTGGCCGAGGAGGGCGTGAATGTCATCTGTGGTGGCGAGGAGGGCTGTCTCGGTGCTGTGGTTGCTGCGGAATTCGGATTGAGAGGTGTCTAGGATGCTGTTGGTTTCGATGAAGTGTGCTAGCTTGGTGTTGACGGCCTTTTTGATGACCTTGGCTGCGAAAGGGAGCAGTGAGATGTGCCTGAAGTTCTTGAGGTCCGTCGGAACTGTGGAGGGCTTCTTTAGGAGGGGTTTGACTTTGGCGCGCTTCCAGTATTTGGGGAATGTGGCGGTCTCGAGGGAGCATTTGATGGTTTGGCGTAGCTCGGGTGCGATGGCTGTGGCAGCCCTGTGGAAGATGTGCGGCAGGCAGGGGTCAGAATGTGCTCCGGAGTAGATGCTCTTCATGGTCTTTAGGGTGTCTTCTGTCATGAGTGGGGTCCAGGTAAGAAGGGTCTGTTAGGTGGCGTCGCTGGGAGTGGGGGTTGGGGTGCTGCAGAGGTCTTGGTTGTCAAAGTTGTCGTAGAGCATCTTGATCTTGAGGTAAAAGAAGGAGCTGAGTCTGTTGCAGAGGTCTTGGGAGGGAGGGATGTCAGTTGTTTTTCTGTTGGGTTTGGCAAATTCCTGTATGATGGTGAAGAGTTCCTTGGAGTTATGGGCATTGGAGAGGATTCTGTCTTGGAGGAAGTTTTTCTTTATGGATTTGATGAGTGGGTGGTGTGTTGTGGTGGCTGTTTTGTAGTCTGGCTGTTGCTGTTTCTCCATGTCTTTTCTAGTCGTCGGCAGGAGCGCTTGGATACTTGGAGTGCTGTGGTGAACCAGTTAGCTTTCTTGTTGTGTCGTCTCATGGTGTTCTGGAGGGGGCGAGTGTGTTGGCGCAGTTGGCGATCCATTGGTGGAGCTTGCTTGCCGCAGTGTGGGGCGTGGGGTGCGATGAGGTCAGCAATGACTTTGGTGAACGGGGTGCGGGGGCCAGGTGGTATGTAGGCGAGTGTTCTGCAGAGCGTCATTCTGGGGTTGGTCTGGATCTGGAAGTGGATGTGCTCCATGAGGGGTGAGGCGTCGTCCAAGTCGGTAGTTGTCAATTGGAGGGAGCTTTTGTGGATGATGGCGATTCCTCGTCCTGGGCAGCTGGGGCGGTCATTTCTAAAGATCTTGTATCCGTCGTGGATGGCGGTTGCAATGTCTGCTGCAGAGGTGGTGTTGGTCCAGGTCTCTGTGAAGAAGGCGACATTGGGCGTGTGAGTGTTGAGGAGGTCCCAGATTTCTAACGCATATCTGTGCAGGGAGCATACATTGAGGAGGATGCAGCTCAGTGGTTTGTGTGTGCTGGCATCTGGTGGGCTGGGGGATGCTGCTGGGATCTGGAGGTGGGTGAAGGTGCGGCGGCAATGTCGATAGGAGATCAGGCCTTGGGTGCTGCTCGGTGTCGAGAGCTGTCAGTCGTTGTTGTGTCCGGGGTTGAGTGCGTGGACAGTGCTGGGGTCGTAGCAGCGGGGGTCGGCGGACCAGGGTCCCTGGCGCTGGTCGCAGTTGGTTCGGACCACTGCCTACTCTTAATAAATGAAACAGTAACGTTTCATTTTTCTTTTTTAAATGCCTCCTTTTTCCCTTTAAGGAAAACGGGCTGCATTAAAAAAAAAACTGCTTTATTTACAAAGCAGTTACAGACATGGAGGTCTCCTGACCCCAGCAGGCCACCATCCCTGGGAGTGCGTGCCATTCCCAATGGGGTCGCAAATTGCACCTGCCTCATGTATATTAATGAGGCAGGCAATTTGCAACCCCATTAGGAATCGCAAACAGTGTCTGAGACACTGTTGTAAATCCAATTTGCGAGTCGCAAAATGACGCAATTTGCGACTCGAAAATTGGAAGGGTCATACATCTGGCCCATGATTTTGGAATTTGCGTCACTGGAGCATCACAAAAAGTGCATTGATATTGATGACCTTACCTGACTCTTGCCAAGAGAGACTAAAGATTTAATCTGCAAAATAAAACATTCAGCTGGATCTCCTTCTTGAAAGGTAATCTAAAGAATTTTTTTTATTGTATATATGGCTTTGAACACCTGAAATAAATATGAGTTATTTATCTCTATGAGGGCATACTGACATGGTGTTGTTTGAGAAAGCCTATGCCTTGTACAAATCTCTACATTTTTTATTCTGTTTCTCTCAAATAGTTTGATCATAAAATAAACATAAAAACTGATTATGCTTATAATAAGAAGGCAGTCTGACATAAAGTTCATTTACTGATGTTGAGGCTCTAATGTGGATTGTATTGGGTGAGCATGAAATGCAGATATTTTTGGCTAATTACTTCACACATATTGCTGTTTTTTACACCTAGCTAGAAAAACAGACAAGCATGGCAAAAGTGCTATTAGATTTCAGCCTAACATAACTTATTAACACCTTCTGAATGTTGCTGCTGGCATCATCATAAAACACTATTTAATGAAGTAATTCTTTATATTAGGATTCAATAGAAGATAAAAACATTCAGCCATATAAATAAAACAGTAAGCATTGTCTCACTCAAACTGTAGGCAAATTGATTAAAATTAACAATAACGGGTAAGTATGCCCTTCCAGGGCATGAGCCTCAAGTCAGTTTGGGAGTTTGTGCAGATGGTTTGATATTATGCAAACTGGTGGAGCAAAAGGCATGTCATCAAGCAAGATGACATGCCTGATAATGTGGTTGCATTCTTGCCATGGCTTGCAAAGGCCACAGCAGACGCAGCATATTTCTTGGTTTCCTGGTGCATGGCCAAGAGCAGTTCATCCATGAGAAACAAAGGACACTGCAGCAGGCCGGCTTCCCTCTGCTCAATCAAGAGATAGGTAAGAGGGGGAAGGAGTGTTGATCGAGGTCTCCTAGAGCTCATACTGTTAGTTCTGGTCTTTGGAAGGTTGGGGGGATCTATGAGGATGAGAGGGCAGACAGCCATTAGACCTCCAGGGTTTGATATCCTTCAAAAGGAGGAGGCATAAGAAGAAAGTATTAACAAGGAGGAAGCCAAGAGGGAAGGGAAGGGGAGGGGCTACTAATGAGGTTGGCATGAGGCTGCTGGGTAAGCAGGGAACTCATAAGGTATAAAAGAGCAGAATTGGGGGACCACTAGGCAACCACGGAGAAGGTAATTCAAGCAAGGTGGGGGGTGTTTAAGAAGTGGCAAGGATTAAGGAAGGGAGGCATAGGTCTACTTGCCCACCAAGGAACAAAGTATAGCTGCACACAAAAATAAAGGGTAGTGATGGAGAAGGGATAGGATGTGAGGGAGAGTGCCCTGGACAGCTAGGGATCAAAGTAGAGAGACTTATGGAGAGGAAGAGGGTCAGAGAAAACACAAGTTTGGACAATTCAGGGGCACAGGGGATATGGTCACAAGAACAGAGATGGGGTGGTAGAAGAAGAAGCTATAGGGAACCAATTTACAAGGCTTGAAGCAATTGACATACTTACTAATGACAACAATTGTATACAATTTTTAAAAAATGGATGACTCTATTAAATTCTATTTAGGCATTTTTTTATTAAGTGGCTGAATACAAGTAAAAAAAAGGGGATCATCCGCCTCATGTTTTTGAGTTGACAGATATGCAACACATCCTGCATGTTGGCAAAGATGATGTCCATTATCAGTTAATTGCTTTTTGATGATGATGATGATGCTGCATTTATACTTATACAATGAGGTGTCTAGGTGCTACCTTCAGACAGACAGAACTAGATGGAATCGTTAAGTCTCACCCTTTAAAAAGCCAGGTTTTTAGGCCCTTTCTGAATTTCAACAGATTAGTTTCTTTTTTAAGTGAAATTGGCAGGGACTTCCAGAGTTTGGCCATGGTGGCGGCAAAACTCCTGCTACCCCAGTTGGCATTGCACACTGTAGGCATCTTGACGGGATGTATGGCTTGAGAAGACTTGACATCTGCTCAGGGCCTAGTTTGTTCAAGGATTTAAAAGCTATGCACAGAGATTTTAACTGGATCCGCTATCCCACCGGCAACCAGTGCAGTTGAAACAGGGCCTTTGAGGCGGATTCAAAACTGGTGATCCCCAGAAGCACTCTAGCTGCCACATTTTGTGCAATATGGAGCTTGTTGATACTGCGTTTTAGTGCGCTGGTGAACAGGGCATTGCAGTAATCCAATCTGGATGAGATGATTGCAGATACCACTGTTTTCCTTAGATCAAATGGGATCAAGGAAGTATTTTCCTCAGGAGTTTGAGGATAAAGAAGCAGGTGCAAGTAGTATGACTAATTTGGGCTTCAAATGACAGTATTATATAGAAAATCACTTCTAGGTTGTTTGCCTTGCTCGCTGGAGTTGGCAGAGGGCCGAGTTGAGAAGGCCACCAACTATCTGTCCAGATACAGGAGCTGTTACCAAATAAGAGAACCTCGGTCTTAGAGGAGTTACGCTTTAGACAATTGTCTAACATCCAGTTTCCTATATGACTCATACAGTCATGAAATCTGGTGGCTGTAGAGCTAGATGGACTATTCACACAAACATTATCTGCTTGTCGGCGGCGTAAGACACTAAGGCAAAACCATAACTTTTGCCTGGGAACGCCACAGGGAAGTGAAAACGAGGGTGAGACATAGTCTCCCAATCCACCACTTGAGAGTATTCTGACAGGAAGGAGCCCAGCAGGGAGAGTGCTTTATCCCTGATCCCAAGAGAGGCTAGACGACTCATCAGCAGCTCGTGGTTAACCGTATCAAACGCTGCTGGTAAGTCTAGAAGGATCAGGGCAGCACTCTCCCCTCCATCCAGGGTCTGTCTGAGCTCTTCAGTAGCTGTAATGTGAGCATGCTCCATACTATAGTGAGTGCGGAATCCAAATTGAGATGGATCAAGAAGGGCATAACCATTGATAAAGGTAGATAGTTCCATGTTGATGGCTTTTTCTATTACCTTTAAAGGAAAAGGGAGTCTCGATATGGGTCTGTAGTTGAGGGTGTCATCGGCGTCCAGATTAGGTTTTTGAGTTGAAAATGGCAGTAAGGGGGATAGCTATAGTTTCTGGGACATGTGAAGAATTCTGGGAGGATACGGATCTGAAGGGGATCCTGATTTGATTGAGACCATCATTTTTTATGTCTGCTCTCTGGTCAAGGTGGTAAAGGACGAAAGTAGTGGTATTGCAGATCCTGATGAGGGTTGTACTTTGTTCTGCTGAGTTGGTGTTTGTGCCAGGCGATTATCCTGAAGCAAAAAGGTGTCATAAACAGACTTGACCTTGTGCTGAAATGATTCGGCTAAGGAGTTACAGAATTGTTAACTGGTACTGAGGTCCTGTGATACTGGAAGTTTGGATAAGCTTTTGACCGTAGCAAATAAGACTTTTGGACATCCATTGTCTGCTTTAATTTTCTCAGTAAAATGAGAAGCCTTTTCCTTCAGTATAAGGTTCTTATATACTTGAAGGGACATTTTGTAATCTGTTTTGTTGTGTGGATTATCATCTAGTCCACCAAGTCAAAAACAAGTTCCCTTTGGGATCTATCAGCAAAATACCATACTCTCCACTATCACTTTCACTCTCTCAATCTTTCATCAAAAACAAGGTTTAAAGCCAAAAAATATACCAATATACAAATGTTTATTTAATAGTTCTGTTCAATTCATTAAAAAAGTTTCATATGGATAAAAATATATACAATCTTTCATGTGGCTAATAAAAAACAATCTATATAAAGGCCATACACATATATTTACAGACAAACAGCAAAATCTTCATTAATACCAGTTGTGGCAATTGTGCAATGTGTGTTCAATGCATTGTGGCGAAAGAGATATCACAAAATGGAAGAACTATAGCAGTCCACACTTTAAACAATTGCCGTAGCAAAAATGTTATTTATTTATTACGTTGCCCATGTGGTTTAGCCTATGTGGGTGAAACTGGACGAGAACTTAGATTGAGATTGACCGAACATAAATCGGCAATCAAAACAAAGAAAATAAATGCTCCATTGGTGACACACTTTTTACAGCATGAACACAAAGAAACTGATTTTGGTTGGTTCATATTAGAAAAGGTTAATATGAATAGAAGAGGGGGTAATATGGAGGAAAAGAGAAAAGCTTGTGAACAATGGTATATATCAATCTTGAATACTATCAAACAGGGGTTAAACTCCAGGGAGGAGTGGGATAGATTTATTTGATAAAATCCCTGTCCTGACATTATTGTTAGTTTCAATTAACATAAATTAGGGGAGTGTGTGGTGGACACTAGACATTAGCCCTGATAGTCCTTATTAAAATTGGATATTATGTCTGAAAATGAAAAAACTTCATATAATTTATATAGTCCACGATAAAGTGGTTGATAATTTTTTTTGTTTTGGGTTATAAATAATAGTTGAGCAGTGAGGGTGCTTAGGGATATTGTCAGATTAAAAATTATTAGCCACATCTATTTATAATGAGAACATAGCCTAATTACCTTTTATGTATAAGATGATATATCCATCAATAGGTTGGAATATATTTCAATGACAATAAAAATTACAATATTAAAAAATTGAAATTAATGACACATGAGATGTTTTGACAATAAGAATTATGAAATTCTTTGCCATGGATAATGTAGTCTCTAGTGTTAATATAAGGATATTAACTAACTTATGCACCTAGCATGTGATAAAGTGATTTGAGAAACATTGGTGTACTGTTAGTTAAATACTAGATATAAACTAGGCTAAGATGGCTGCCATGGAGGCAATGTATTTTGCCCCTTCGATCTTAAGTCCTACCTCAGTATTTAGCTCTAGATGAGTTTTGGCGCGTTTTTCAACAGGGAAAGCCCTTTAAATAGAAGGTCGCCGATAAGTTGAGAACAGATCGAAAACGGAGAACACCAGGAGGCTGATTAGTCCCGGTAAGTTAGTACCCGATTGAGGTGTTGTAAAGTTGAGGGAAATAGGTGGCGAGTTTAAACATGTACACTGAACAGGCTTAATTTAGATGGCATTAGGAGTTCAGTTAGAGCGAAGTTATTTCTGCAGTACTTGCTTTTATCTATCTGGGGATTTTTGACATAAGGGAACGAGCTTTTGAACTTATTGTTCTTAACCTGATGGGGTGTTTTTGTATGAGACGCGGCCTCGAACGGATGCTTTCTGCACGCATACGGGCGCAATAGTCGGCTTTGTTGGTTATATTAATATAATGAAAAGCGGGGTAGAAATAAGACTACCTGGCCAAACGGTAATCTAATAGTTCCGAATAACAACAAAAAACAACATATGGCCAAAACGTTAAACCCATTAGAGGGGGTGTTTTTACGATATGATGATCTCATTTTGGCAGCATAATGTGTGTGGTGTGCCCCGAAATAAGAGAGGGGCAGTTAGAAAGCAATTTTATTTATAAATAAAACTTTCAATTTTTGATGTTGCTTGGAATAGTGTATTAGATTTTTCCTATAAACAACTTTAGAACATGACTAGCAACCGATTATTGGTATGCCTAGGAAAACGCAGACTCCTTTATTCATTATTTATGCAGGCGGTACTCCGTTGACAGCGCCGAGAACTTGTGGGAGAGACCCTGCAATTTTATGACATTCATCTGAGGCGAACGGGTTGAAAGCCTCAACTGTATTTTCCTGTGAATTCAGGTATGGAAAAATAAATAGCAAATAAGAAATCGTGAATTTTAGTCGTTATCAATGAGGTCTTTGAAACATATATATTCGCCTCATGTATTTTCAGGATTTTAATGTATGGCGTCTGTTTGATGCCAGCTCGGACAGCAGGGAGAACGGCGACATCATAGAGATTAAAATATATATCAGCCTTAGTCCTCAAGCATTAAGAGGAGCCTGGAAATCAATTGAGTGGAGGAAAAAGCACCCTACCTTGAAATTGGACAAACTCTAGCCTTTTGGTGGGTATTACCTCATGGTTTTATGAGTTTGGACAGCACAAATTGTTTGGATGGATGAGAGAGTGTGCAGTCATGTATATTTATAAATTTTATTTTAACGATACATGAGGTGTGAATTGCGAGTTGTGAATTGATGGGTTTGATCATTAGGTTGGAGCCAAAAAAGACCTAAATATGCAATTAGGGTCTGTTTTTTATCTGTGTTCATTTTTAATTTTGTTTTATGATAAAAGAAACTATGGTTTAATGTTCAGCAATTAGAATGAATTCAAGCATAGCCTCTTTTTAACATTATACTATGATCTTCACTGTGGTTTGTTTGTAATATATATGTTTATATATATATTTTTTAATTAGATAAGAAGGCTGGGACACATCATTTACTGAGCCTGAAGAAGGTGGTTGGACCCTTTGATACCACCGAAACGCGTTGCTTTCTGGTCCTTTGTTGCCCCACCACTGTTAGAGGGTTGCCGTATAAGTGAAAAATCCATGAGTTGACAAACCTGATATCAATAGCGGTTGTTATTGTGATAATAATGTATTAATGAAGATTTTGCTGTTTGTCTGTAAATATATGTGTATGGCCTCTATATAGATTGTTTTTTATTAGCCACATGAAAGATTGTATATATTTTTATCCATATGAAACTTTTTTAATGAATTGAACAGAACTATTAAATAAACATTTGTATATTGGTATATTTTTTGGCTTTAAACCTTGTTTTTGATGAAAGATTGAGAGAGTGAAAGTGATAGTGGAGAGTATGGTATTTTGCTGATAGATCCCAAAGGGAACTTGTTTTTGACTTGGTGTTCGTTGGTGTCCTTTCCCCTTGGTTTGGGACCCCTCTCTCCTTTCTTTTTGATATTTCAGTACGGTCCTAGTGACTGGAGAGTCAGGCTTTTGCCTGAATAAGTGTATTTGATATAATATTCGATCCAGTTTACAATTGTGGATGGATCAATTTAAAACCTTTGGTTTTAGTGATGATCAATATAATAGAATCATCAATACTAAAAAAGGCAACAGATTTACTGTGATTACCAACAAAGGTGAAAAATGGGGTACTCTTTTAAATCTCAAAAAGAAGCTCATAAGAACAGAGGCCCATGCTGATTTCTTAATTGAATATGTAAAGTCAGGTGTTATACCGATTGGCCTACAAATACGTAACGAGCCTGGTTTATTTGTAGAGCACAAAAAATTCTTGGAGACCTGGACCCAAATATCCAATCGTTGCAGTCGCGATTGGATGTTGCTTATAATTGAGACCGCCCAAGAAATCATTATTATTGAGAAGGAAGCAATAGATAAATTGGAAGCAGAGCTTAGAGACAAAAAGCTCTAGAAGAAGCTAAATCTAAACTTGAAGAGATCAACAAGGATGTTGATGATTATCGTGAATATTTAATAAATAAGAAAACTAATAAATTGAAAAAGGATATAAATAGATTTAGTACGGAGTTAGTTTACCCATTTCTAAAAGACAATTATTATGACCAGAAAATAGATCAAGGTTGGGAAAGGAATCAATACAAGAGACCAAGATACACACGAGGTGGAAGAAAACAGATCACGTTCTCTGACACCTCTGGGTCTAGCAGTGAAGATGAACATATACACAGAGATGAGCAGAATGGTAGAGGCCCTAGTGATGAGTATGGAGTTTTTTTAGAGCAAAAAAACAGAAGAGGGCGCCCCAATGTAAACCAAATGAGAGCCCAACCGGCATGCAGCCAACCTCCTCAAGAATATCTACGTACCAGGAACCAGAGATACTGGCGTTAGATAAAATACCAATCATCAATTTATCAAACAGAACCCTAAGTCAAGTGGAGACAGAAATATTAGGTAGAGGTTTTAGTTTTGTTACGACTGCTAGAGTAAATAGATTTCAAATAGAGAAGGACTTAAAAATGTTCTTTAGAAAAATTAGATTGAAGAGATTTTTTGAAAACAGACCGGTGAGGGAGTCTGATAGCATAACTGGGCTTAAACCCAAATCTACTTTTACTCCTTCCATAGCACAGGTGAGTAAAAATGTAGATACATTTGAAAAAGCAGTGGAAATTGGTATCCAGAATATCATTGAAAAAGAATACCTGACAGAACAGAACCTAAATAGAAATCAAAGGATAGCTATTAGCACTTTAAAGGAGGATACATCAATTACTATCAAACCCGCCGACAAAGGCGGGGGTGTAGTGGTTTTTGACACTGTGGACTATGAAAATAGGGTTTTAAAGTTACTTGAAATAACAGCCCACTATGAGAAGGTTCAAGAGAGAGAATTAGTGTGCTTAAATAAAAAATGCTTGGATTTACTGAATGAGGCTAAAGAACAAAATTGGATCTGTGAGGGAGAATATAGATTCCTCAACAATCGGAACCCTAAGACTCCGGCAATATATGTATTGCCCAAGATCCATAAGGATAGTAGGGACCCCTCTATGCGGCCCATTGTTAGCTGTTTGGGGTCATTACTTGAACCCCTCAGCAAATACATTGATTTTTTTCTGAAACCGTTGGTGAGTCAATTAAAATCTTATGTAAGAGATTCTTCTCATATCATTAGTTTGGTTGAGAATAAACCTTTTAGTGGGGAGACTCAGTGTCTAGTTACCCTAGACATTGAGTCTCTCTACACTAATATACCACAGCAGGCGACAGTGGAGGTGATTCGTGAGATACTGGATCGTACAGAAATGGAAAATGTCAATAAAGATTTCATAATAAGATGCACCAGCATGGTTTTGATGAACAATATTTTTCTTTTTAAAAACCAACTTTATCGCCAGAAGAAGGGGACCAGTATGGGGGCCACTTGTGCCCCCAGTCTGGCATGCCTTTATGTAGGCGAATTTGAAAAACATCATATATATAATGAGCTAGCGCCATTTTACGAAAATGTATTAGAAAGGCATCATTTTATTGACGATGTTTTCTTCATTTGGGATGGTCCTATTGACCACCTGAGTGATTTTTTGGCTTGGTTGAACCTTGGAGATGTAAATCTTAAATTCACTGCACATCAAAGTAAGGTGAGTGTAGACTATTTGGATATAACAATTAAAGCAACTGAAGACAGATTGGAAGTTGAGTTGTACACCAAGCCTGTGGCTAAAAGCACCATTTTACACTACACAAGCTTTCATCCTAAGTCGCAAAAGGATAATATTCCCTTTAGTCAGTTTCTCCGGTTACGGAGAAACTGTACGTCCCTTGATGATTTTTACAAACACTCGGATGTACTTAAGTCTAAACTAAAAGAGAGAGGATACCCTAAAAAATTGATATCCAACTCGTTTAAAAGAGCTAGATTTTATGATCGAGAAGCGATGCTAAATAGCTCGAAAGATAAACAAGAAAAGTCTAGAGTTGTATTTGTGAGCCAGTTTTATGGGATTAGCAACAAAATTAAGAATGTAGTCAATAAACATTGGAATATTCTTAATTTTGAGGAAGAATTCGAATTGGAGAAACCCCTATTTGCTTACAAAAAGAATACCAATTTAAGGAACCAATTGGTTCATACCTATAGGGATGAACCTAGAGTGAGGCAGAGAACCATTGATAATTCCATTGCCAAAGGTAATACCAGTTGTGGCAATTGTGCAATGTGTGTTCAATGCAT
Organism: Calotriton arnoldi; assembly: GCA_963921515.1. Lineage (NCBI taxonomy): Eukaryota > Metazoa > Chordata > Amphibia > Caudata > Salamandridae > Calotriton > Calotriton arnoldi. Next base: position 647,431 of record CAWUFW010008722.1, on the reverse strand, counting down.
TGTGGCGAAAGAGATATCACAAAATGGAAGAACTATAGCAGTCCACACTTTAAACAATTGCCGTAGCAAAAATGTTATTTACTTATTACGTTGCCCATGTGGTTTAGCCTATGTGGGTGAAACTGGACGAGAACTTAGATTGAGATTGACCGAACATAAATCGGCAATCAAAACAAAGAAAATAAATGCTCCATTGGTGACACACTTTTTACAGCATGAACACAAAGAAACTGATTTTGGTTGGTTCATATTAGAAAAGGTTAATATGAATAGAAGAGGGGGTAATATGGAGGAAAAGAGAAAAGCTCGTGAACAATGGTATATATCAATCTTGAATACTATCAAACAGGGGTTAAACTCCAGGGAGGAGTGGGATAGATTTATTTGATAAAATCCCTGTCCTGACATTATTGTTAGTTTCAATTAACATAAATTAGGGGAGTGTGTGGTGGACACTAGACATTAGCCCTGATAGTCCTTATTAAAATTGGATATTATGTCTGAAAATGAAAAAACTTCATATAATTTATATAGTCCACGATAAAGTGGTTGATAATATTTTTTGATTTGTGTTATAAATAATAGTTGAGCAGTGAGGGTGCTTAGGGATATTGTCAGATTAAAAAATAATAGCCACATCTATTTATAATGAGAACATAGCCTAATTACCTTTTATGTATAAGATGATATATCCATCAATAGGTTGGAATATATTTCAATGACAATAAAAATTACAATATAAAAAATTGAAATTAATGACACATGAGATGTTTTGACAATAAGAATTATGAAATTCTTTGCCATGGATAATGTAGTCTCTAGTGTTAATATAAGGATATTAACTAACTTATGCACCTAGCATGTGATAAAGTGATTTGAGAAACATTGGTGTACTGTTAGTTAAATACTAGATATAAACTAGGCTAAGATGGCTGCCATGGAGGCAATGTATTTTGCCCCTTCGATCTTAAGTCCTACCTCAGTATTTAGCTCTAGATGAGTTTTGGCGCGTTTTTTCAACAGGGAAAGCCCTTTAAATAGAAGGTCGCCGATAAGTTGAGAACAGATCGAAAACGGAGAACACCAGGAGGCTGATTAGTCCCGGTAAGTTAGTACCCGATTGAGGCGTTGTAAAGTTGAGGGAAATAGGTGGCGAGTTTAAACATGTACACTGAACAGGCTTAATTTAGATGGCATTAGGAGTTCAGTTAGAGCAAAGTTATTTCTGCAGTACTTGCTTTTATCTATCTGGGGATTTTTGACATAAGGGAACGAGCTTTTGAACTTATTGTTCTTAACCTGATGGGGTGTTTTTGTATGAGACGCGGCCTCGAACGGATGCTTTCTACACGCATACGGGCGCAATAGTCGGCTTTGTTGGTTATATTAATATAATGAAAAGCGGGGTAGAAATAAGACTACCTGGCCAAACGGTAATCTAATAGTTCCGAATAACAACAAAAAACAACATATGGCCAAAACGTTAAACCCATTAGAGGGGTGTTTTACGATATGATGATCTCATTTTGGCAGCATAATGTGTGTGGTGTGCCCGAAATAAGAGAGGGGCAGTTAGAAAGCAATTTTATTTATAAATAAAACTTTCAATTTTTGATGTTGCTTGGAATAGTGTATTAGATTTTTCCTATAAACAACTTTAGAACATGACTAGCAACCGATTATTGGTATGCCTAGGAAAACGCAGACTCCTTTATTCATTATTTATGCAGGCGGTACTCTGTTGACAGCGCCGAGAACTTGTGGGAGAGACCCTGCAATTTTATGACATTCATCTGAGGCGAACGGGTTGAAAGCCTCAACTGTATTTTCCTGTGAATTCAGGTATGGAAAAATAAATAGCAAATAAGAAATCGTGAATTTTAGCCGTTATCAATGAGGTCTTTGAAACATATATATTCGCCTCATGTATTTTCAGGATTTTAATGTATGGCGTCTGTTTGATGCCAGCTCGGACAGCAGGGAGAACGGCGACATCAGAGAGATTAAAATATATATCAGCCTTAGTCCTCAAGCATTAAGAGGAGCCTGGAAATCAATTGAGTGGAGGAAAAAGCACCCTACCTTGAAATTAGACAAACTCTAGCCTTTTGGTGGGTATTACCTCATGGTTTTATGAGTTTGGACAGCACAAATTGTTTGGATGGATGAGAGAGTGTGCAGTCATGTATATTTATCAATTTTATTTTAACGATACATGAGGTGTGAATTGTGAGTTGTGAATTGATGGGTTTGATCATTAGGTTGGAGCCAAAAAAGACCTAAATATGCAATTAGGGTCTGTTTTTTATCTGTGTTCATTTTTAATTTTGTTTTATGATAAAAGAAACTATGGTTTAATGTTCAGCAATTAGAATGAATTCAAGCATAGCCTCTTTTTAACATTATACTATGATCTTCACTGTGGTTTGTTTGTAATATATATGTTTATATATATATTTTTAATTAGATAAGAAGGCTGGGACACATCATTTACTGAGCCTGAAGAAGGTGGTTGGACCCTTTGATACCACTGAAACGCGTTGCTTTCTGGTCCTTTGTTGCCCCACCACTGTTAGAGGGTTGCCGTATAAGTGAAAAATCCATGAGTTGACAAACCTGATATCAATAGCGGTTGTTATTGTGATAATAATGTATTAATGAAGATTTTGCTGTTTGTCTGTAAATATATGTGTATGGCCTCTATATAGATTGTTTTTTATTAGCCACATGAAAGATTGTATATATTTTTATCCATATGAAACTTTTTTAATGAATTGAACAGAACTATTAAATAAACATTTGTATATTGGTATATTTTTTGGCTTTAAACCTTGTTTTTGATGAAAGATTGAGAGAGTGAAAGTGATAGTGGAGAGTATGGTATTTTGCTGATAGATCCCAAAGGGAACTTGTTTTTGACTTGGTGTCCGTTGGTGTCCTTTCCCTTTGGTTTGGGACCCCTCTCTCCTTTCTTTTTGTTATCATCTAGTCTCCATTTTCTCTCAAATCTGCAACATAGTTGTTTCTGGGCTCTGAAGGTATGGTTGAACCAGGGTTCTGAAAGGAGAACACCTGGATCGCCGACAGTTACTGGGAGGAGCTAATTACCGCATTGCAGAGTCAAGCAAGGAATGATAGTTTGCAGCTGCTCGGTAAGGATCAATAGAAGTAACCGGTAGAGTTTGAATAAAAAGGGAATTAAGTTGCTTGGCTTCTAATTTATTCTAAGGACGACTAATGAATGACTTCCTGGAATGTTTGGAAATCACATTTTGGGGCAGTGAAATTTCAAATAGAACTGCATCATGATCGGACCAAGTGAGAGGGAGGGATCTGGTCCATCTTAAATGGGGATTATATGAGAAAATCCCATCCAGACAGTGCCCAGCAGTGTGTGTTGGCCATTTACTAATTGGCATGGTCCTGTGCTGGCCATTTGATCAAGAAGGGTTTCAGTATCATGGTCCGGGACAATCTCCATATGAAAGTTTAAATATCCTAAGACAGAGAAATTTGAGAAATCAGCCTTATATTATAGAAGATGACCTAGATTGTCAATAAATGAAGATTTAGGGCTTGGTGGATAATAGAGTAATATGCCATTAAACGAGTATTGACCATCTAGTTCTATCTTAAAAACCAGGGTCTCGCAGTCTAAATTGTCCGGAAGAGCTTTGAAACATGATTTAAAGCCCGTTTAAGAATTAGGGCTATTCCTCTGCCTTTTTTCCCTACTCTGTCAACTCTGTGCATTTTGAAATCTCAGGGTATGGCCAGGACTAGGTCTGTGTCAGAGGAAGCATCAGCCCACGTTTCTGTGATAAAGGCAAATTCTAATTGGTGCGATTCTAAGAATTCACGAAATGCAATGGCACGCGAGGGCCGAGTAAAGAATCCAACAAACAGTGAGGGCAAATAAAAAGTAAACTGGGGTCCGGCTACGCTCAGAAGCTCCCTTGTGAGACGTAACTACTGTGAAATAAAAACAAGCTAAATAAAACGCGAGCAAGTTAAAGCATAAAACGATCAGAAAGCCACCTCTCCAAGATGGCGACTGCTAACGGGAGCCAGGCAACTCCCCGGCACTCTAGTGCCTACAAGGAAAGAAATGGAAAAAGCAAGTATATGGAGTCCACGCTGTAGCTGAAGGCACCAGCGTTTTTGGGCAGAGTTACAACTTGTTGAATATACAATGTGCGCTGTTGGAGATGGAAGCTCATCATGAGCAGGTGTATGGGAGACTGAGCAAACTAGACAAGGGAGAGCTTGGGGCTGGAGATGAGAGGGAAGGCTGGGGAAGTATGGTCAGCGGGGCAGGGATGGAAGATGTGAGGGTGGAGGAAACCTCATTGAAGAATTAGGAGGGGATTTTTCAGAGCAACAGATGAATGGGGAAAGCATTTATCCAGGCAAAGTTTGAAGATGGCCCCATAAGTGGAAATTAAAGGACATGAGGCAGGATGGAGGAAAGACAGAAGGGAACACAGGGCACAAGTTCACGAAAAAAAAATTATGTGTGGAAGAAACCTGTTATGAGGAGGCCCGGAGGGTACGGAGGGTGGTCTCTTGGTGTAGAAAATGTCAGACAGAAAGTAGGAGGAAGAACAGAGAGTGGCAATGTGGAAAATGCAGGAAATAGCTAGAAGGGAATGGAGCATGGACAAAGAGTGCATAGCAAATGATGGAGGGGAGGGGAACAAGTCAGAGGATGAGGGAAAGGAGGATTTTGCCGAAAGGTTGAGGAAGCTGGTATGAAGGGAGAGGAAGATAAGCTTGAATTAATTGCCATGAGGATGCTAGGTGTAGTCAGAGGATGATAGATGTGGGGCATTTGAGGTCCATCAAATTGGTCTGACAGGGAACAGGAAGGAGCATTGGGAAGGGAGCAGGAGGCGAGAGGGGATGAGACAAGGAGCTCAGAAAGGGAGGCAAGGCAAATGGGAGAACAGGTGTTTACAAAAAGGAGGGTATGATGGGCGATTATATCAGAATAGCATCTGTTATCCTGCATGCCAAAACAACACATGGCTTAACAACGCAGTCAATACCACGACTGTGTCGTTACCACGAGTTCTATTACACCGCTAGTCATTACAATGACTTGCTTTAGGGAAGCACTGGACTTTGGAATACTTCCAATTACTATTCCAATTCCAGTCGGTGTATCAGTAGGGAAGGTATTAAACTTAAAATCCAACACCAGTCCAACACCGCATTCCCTAAAGAAAGTCGTTACAATTGCTTGCGTTGTTATGGAACTCTTGGTAACATCGCACACTGCATTGTAAAGGCACTACATTGTTTTGCCTGCTTTGTAATAGATGTTTCCCCACCTAGAGGTAAGCTGGTTGGCGGAGAGAAGGCAAAGACTGTAGCCAGGTTATTGGGGATATTAGCAGTGTGGGATTTTAATTAATGCAAGCATCAAGATGGTAACCAACATGATTGAGTAGCGAAAGGGATGTAGATATTGCAGCACACATTTCAAAGGAGCTTGGAAGACGGTGCGCAAAATATAATATTTTCTCAAGTTTGAGCTTGTACCAGGAGAAGGGGCAGAGAAGATAGTGGCAAAAAATTGGATTTATTGGTTGATCAGAAAAAGAAGCAATGGTGGACATTAAGCAAGCCTACCATTTGCTGCCAGTTCATCCAAACAGTAAGCCACTATTGAGTTTTGCAGTTTACAGGGAGTGCATGTCTGTCCATTAGCCAAATCGTTAGTGCCACAGCATGCTGTTAAGCCTGTGGCAATGCCATCTTTATATGTGGTTTCATAAATTAGTCTAGGAGTGCATGTTCACTCAGTGGAGACCAGGGGGTTGACGAAGTGGTGTGATTTTAAGTGATGTGTAGATGACCAAGAGGCATATCTGTTTTGGCTCTGGCCAAAGGATTATACCCTACATTGCTGGTCCCCAGTTCAGAGAGGTTCATTCCTTACAAGCTAAAGTCCACCCGAGACATGGCTGAGTAATGGACAGTTGAAGGTATTGCAGATCATGTGATGTGGTGACCTCTCCACCAATTCAAACTTATACTATTTAGGTGCTTTTTTGCGTTTGTGGGAAGAGAGTACTTCATAGGGATGGTGGAGAACATTCACTCCACCATCTCAAAGGACCTTGGCATCCAAGTTTAGGGTTGTCCGCCAGTTCAGTTGATAACTCTTAACATTGACAGGATCCGCCGCCACAGCGGATCCAGTCAATGTTGCAAAAGTGTGATGGAAGGTTCCATCAAACATTAGAGTCCTCCATCAAACTTTGTTCAGTTGTACAGTTTTCAAACATGTAATACTAATGGTTCTTGAGAGTTCTCTTAGGTTTTCCCTGGTGGTGATGAATAGCAAAAGTACACATAACATCATACACTCTAATAGGGTGGACGGTGTTATATGTTAACCTAGAGTAGACTCCGTCATTGACATATTTAAATTCTGCTCACCACTAAATCAGGTGAGCGGACCTTGAGTTTGGTGGACATGGCACTCCTTCACCTTTGCAGTGGAGTACCTTCTTCCCAAACTCTAAGGGGGATATTCACAAGAACGTGCGCTAAACATCTCCAAAAAATTTTAACGCAACTTTACACATCGCAATCTAACACGGGAAAATAACCCCGTGTTAAAGTGGAATTCACAACACGGCGGTACCATGCGATAGTCTCCCGAAAACACAGCGAATGTCCGCAATACAACCACCGCGACGGAGATAAAAACACAAACCCCAACACCAAAAAACGTGCGATGAGCCCATTCGCGATGAGGAAAGCAGCGATAAGCAGCGCCAGGCCAGCGACACACACACGGCAGGTGGGAATAAGCACAACAAAAGCAGGAAAAAGAAAGACAAATCAAACAGAAAACAACAGCGAAGCACAATGGAGGCAACCGGAGCCAGTACACAACCCCACAAGCCCCATTGGCAACAAAACATTGTGCATGGCAGGCCATCGTGGACAAGGTGAATGCAGCCGGAGAGCGGAGGAGGACAATGGAAGAAAACCAGAACAGCTGGAATGATGCAAAACGCACAAACAAGCAGAAACAAGCCAACAACCAGAAGGCAGCAATGCACACCGGAGGTGGGAGTCCAGCGCCACACCAGGAGCTGGATGACATGGAGGAAATGGTGTCCACCACATCAGTCTGGAGATGGTGGCAGGAGTCAGGGACCGGAAACTGCTCAAAATCAACAGACACAACAGCAACAGGGAGAGGAACGACCAGGCACTGGGGGGACGGGGGGAGATGGGCACAATGGCACACATGCACAATTAAGAACAGCACAACTGCAGACAAACCATGCCCAAGAGTAACACTACCAACCAAGAGCACAAGTCACACAACCCGGCAATATCACACCACTGAACCAGCACAGAAGTGAAAATCACACTGCCTGAATGGGAGAAGGGTGAGCCAAATCAGAGCTGAAGGGACATCTCACACACAATGCAGCACACACACATAGGAAGCAGAGCACCCCAACATCGAACACAATGTGGTACAAACAGCAACATTTGCACAACCGAACAGAGGACAGAAGTGCATCCGCTTGTGGCCGGTAAATGGCCATATGCATCTGGCAAAGCACGAAACAGGGACATGATAATGCACAAGTACCAACCCACAGCCCTGATGGGGTAGCAATGCATGTATGGCAGGTACCCAGATAGGCCGTGACACACACATTGGCATACAAATCAACACTCAACACAGTTGGAGACAAGTGAAGGTGCGGAAACTTTATCAAAAATTGTGTGTCAGTACGGCCAAGAGAAGTGCCATGACATGCAGACCAATGCAGCAGCATGTCTGAATGAGGAACGTTGGAAAGCGCCCATGTCCACTCCGGGGGAGTCCATCACCAACACAAGTCAGTGCCAACACACATTGGTTGTCCACGCATGGATCAGGAGTACAGGCCAATGCAGCCATGTCCACTGTCGTCTTGGGACATGTGACCAGATCCCCAACATGCAACCAGGCGTCAGGACACGTGCAATGGGTCACATTCAGTTGTGGCTGCAGGTACCTTGTCACTCGTCCATGAACGCGAGTGCAGCAGCATAGGCCAACATTTCCAATGAGAGATCGTTGTCCACCACATCTAACATGTCGGCGACGTAACCCATCAGCTGTCCTGGACAGATGTGCTGACTCCAACCCCTGGCCCCAATTTGCACTAAAGCCCAATCGGGGAGCGGCTCAATGTGGTCACTGCACATGACGACTTGTGCAATCTCCCAGGTCCAGTTGCCAGCATGCATGCCAAACATCCAGGCATGCCATAAACGGGCATCACGGTGACACTCCTGGTCGTGGGTCAACAGGGGGCGCACACACACGTCGAAATCCAGGTCAGCTACCGTTACGTTGGAGAGGCAGACATCCATGGTCCACTCGAACATGCACGAGCCACAATGCAACACAGGCTGAACGCAGGTGACATTGGCAAGGCGGAAGCTCAGCAGGTAACTGATCCGCAGCACTGCCAATGGCAGTGCCCCCAGCACATGCAGCAGACGTGCATGTTACAGGTGCACGTGACTGGAGTTGAGCATGTGTCCACGATGGTCTGCTATTGCGTCAGTGGCTCTGCTTGAAGCGGCACTGGCTTGCCCCGCGCCAGTCCTGTGGATGAAATGGCACAGCTCGGAGCAATGAGCAGTGTCTGTGTGCAACGGGTGCAGGCCTGGGGTGGGGTGGGAGTACGTGTGAAGGCCATTTCACGCACGCTAACTACGACCAAGGACTTCTGCTTGTGGGATGTGTACACGTTGGTCTCACATCGGGCAGTGCGTAGTGTGGGAGTTGCCAGCAAATGCTAGCGTATCTGTCAGGGGGTGCTGGGCACATGCAAGTCCCAGCTCGGAGCTGCAGATGTGTTACCGCCTGATAGTTCAGACAAAGGACCTTTCATCCCTACAGTAACTTCACTATCTGCATGCATACAGGAGATGTACAGAGGCCTGTCGTGGGTGGGGTGGGATGTCTGCGACCCAGGGAATCATGGATGATATGCCGAGCACGTGGCACTTGAGCGGCCTCACTGTGTGTTACGTTGCCTCACAGCTGCTCCTCCCTCCCACGAGCCCCCACACTTGTGTGCACTGTGCGGTTGTATCACGTGCACTCCTACGGCACACCATTGTCATGCCTGTCCGCGCATGTCCAGCGGCATGCCAACAACACCTTGAAGTGGGCCGTTGAGGGTGTGCGGCCATGTGAGTGTAGGCCAATGGTCCGGACAGGGCAGACACAGGTGTACAGTCCATGGCTGGCTGTGATCGCGCTGCGATTGAGGCTAGGCATCTGACTCATGCAGCCGCAGGACTGATACACATAACACTTGGCATGCATGTGCCAAGACCCCGAGCGGTCTTGCGCTCCTACATTTCCCCGTACGTGCGGGCCCGCCCTCCGGGTGCATGCTACATTGCAACATCGACTACTGTGGCCCTCGTGGCGACAACACCCCAACACAAGGACACACTTAATGCACTTCCTGCTCAAGGCCAGACCAGAGCCACGCCCTGATCCCCCTGCCGAATCAGCACACCCCTGCGCTGACCTGACGTACGCCGGACCAGCACACACCGCTTGTGCATGCAGGGGGGGGGCGGGCGAAACTACATGTCCAAGGTCTCAGCCACTGCTGAGGTGACATGGTAACCTCCGCTGAAGACAGCACACTGTGATGTTGCAGGTCTCGGGCCCATTATGCTGACATAATGACCACACGGACACACTTGCTTAGATGGTGGGAATGGCTACGGGCACGTGCGCCGGGCCACTTTTATTAGCAGGCTCACATGTCGAGTGACACCTGTGTTGGATGTGTGTGGGGTGTGTGCACACCAGCCATCATGGAGTGCCTGGTGCAGTCAAAAAACGACAACAGTGTACATCGTTAAGGACACACCCATTCAACCATAAAGGCCCCATGACTTGAGCTGCACAGAGTTAGTGGCCCCAGATGCACAGCGTCCTGCACGGGCCTACCGCCATGGGCCGCTGACTTGCGGTGCACTGGGGCATGGTCACGAGAGCAGAGCAGGTTCTCGTAGATGACAAAGGGGGTTGTCACAGAGTGTCTCGGTGGACAGTGGAAGGCTTACCCCCAGGGAATGATGCAGAGGGCAGAACCACGCAGAAACAGTCACTATGGTGGAGATGAATGGAACAGACACATGTCGGACACCAAGTCCGGCCCAGCCAGATGATGATGCAGACAACCCCCAGGCAATGGACTCAGTCGCCACCAAGTCCAACCAGAAAGTGCGCTTGACTCATTACGCAAAGAGTTAGTGGCACCAGTGCTGATAGGGGATGCCGCCTGCGATGAGGCGTGTCCAATGGTGTGGACTCCTCCATATCTTACCCAAGACACAGTTCCACATGTGTGACCTACTGGACCGCAGTGTAGGCCTGAGGCAGCGGTCAGCAGGGGCCATTCACCGAGTGTCGCCGGCTTACGTTGGATGGTCCCACCGGCCTGCGTAGTTCAGGTTCAGTGGCACCACGGGACCCGGACTTGCGTTCAACAGGGTTGGTGGCACCACATGCAGCAGGCTTGCGATGCTGACTTTTGCTTCACTGATCGGAGGGAGTTTAGTGATGTGGATGCTGCCACGTTCTTGGGGTCACTGCCATTCAAGACTCAGGACACAGTTCTACATGTGGGACCTACTGGAGCACAGTGTAGGCCTGAGCCCTCATCCAAGTGTCGCCGGCTTGCGTTGAACAGGGTTAGTGGCACCACGTGTTGCCGGCTTGCGTTGAACAGGGTTAGTGGCACCACGTGTCGCTGGCTTGCGTTGAACAGGGTTAGTGGCACCACGTGTTGCAGGCCTGCGATGCAGACTTTGGCTTCACTGATCGGAGGGAGTATATTGATGTGGACACTGCCACAGACCTTTGGTCACTGCCATTCAGAACTCACGACTCAGTTCAACATGTGCCAACAACTGGGCCGAAGAGTACGCCGGTGGAGTATGTCAATGAAAAAGGAGTACTGTGGGCCAGCGCCGTGGAGGCCAGCGATGGTCTGCAGAGGCTGCAGAGGTCGTGGGACTGGGGCCTGGAGCTTGCACCGGCACGTGGTGGGCCCTCTTTGACACACGCCGGTGTCGGCAGGTGAGCGGAGCCTCCTTGGTGCGCTGGGCCAGGCATAATGGGTCTGGGGACCAGCGGCCCGGGGTGCAGCAGGCACACAGGGACGCAGGACCCGCCGCGCCCGGCACCGGCCTCGTGGCGGGCTGGGAGGCGCCGCCCTGGCAGACCCGTTGGCCATTCCAAAAGAGAACCATGCCCAGTGCGACGGGTTTTTTATTCACACCCCTACGCAGGCCTGGCGTACGCAGGGCCAACCCACTCTGCCCGCACATACAGGGGGGGACGTAACGTGCGACATTTCCGCGTTCTGCCCCACAGCCTCTGGGGACATGGTAGCGTCCACTGGCCACTACACTCCATGCACCAGCAGTTAATGTCCACATGGCCATTTCCGTGGTTTGCACACTGAAGTCTGTCCGCCACCTCCACGCCACACCTGGCATTGGGTAGGTTCTCATTCATTAGTCACTTGCCGCTCTCGCACATGCCTGCTCCAAGCCTCTCCTCACAGCCTTGCTTGGTCTCCAGCTGCTCCTGTGCAGTGTGGGTGGAGTGGAGGTGCTGGGGTACCAGGCTGATGATGGCATCTAGGACAGGTGTGATGGACTTGGATGGGGCTGGCTGTGAGACTCCTCCGACTCTGGCAGTTGTGGGTTGGAAGGTACCAGAGGCCAGAATGTGCAGCACAGCCGGCAGGTTTGTCTGCGGAGGGATTTTCGTTGTGCGCTGTGTTGGTACCGTCAGCAGGTGGGCAATGTGGGTCAGGATGCGGGGGATGGTTGTCCTTTTGGGCCTGTAGTGGGCAATGTCCTCCTCTGGCGTTCGGTCTGTGTGGCTGGTGCGTTTACGGTGGGTCCGCTGTCTTTGTGTACGCTGCCTCTGTGGTGGGTCGGGGGGGTGAGGGGGGTCCTGGGGGTGGTGGCGGGCCTGGGGGTGGTGGCAGTGGGTGTTGTGGCCCTCATGGGTCTCCGAGCTGCATGATCATTGTCTCCATGGCATCTGTGGGTCTTAAGATGTGGCTCTTGGCTGGGCTCCCTTTCATGCAGCAGGTAGTCGTCCTGCTTAACACCAGCAAAAGGCAGGTGTTAATTCCCTGCTGCTACCGCGGCTTATCGCCTGTTTTTGGTTCGCATCGCAGATCTGGCAGTTCGTTGTGTAAGTGGTGTAGTGGTGTTTTCGTGTGTTTTTGCATGGGAACGCCTACTCTGCATCTCATTAGGGTTAGTTGGTGGTGTCACCCGTGGAGGTAAATTTTGCGGCAGTTATCGCGGGAATACTTGCGTTGTCTGCAGTTTGCACCCGCTTGTGAATGGGGCATTAAATCTATCTCCACTTTTGATGCGTTAAGGTGGCGATAACTTGATGATAAGTCCTTGTGAATATCCCCCTTAATCTGTCAATGATAGAGGCAATGCATATCCAGTTGCAGCCAGTTTAAACCCCTTAGGTGTCTGTCTTTACTGATTTGGAGCCTCCTTATTCCATAAGAGAGGTTGGGTTAAATGGGTGTATGATTGATGGAGAGTGGGACCGGGGCAAATGGGAGAGCAGCCTGTGGCCCATCATACACAATAGAAGAAACCAAAAGTGCTTAAATCAGCATAGGCAGATTTCTAAGATTATAGCCATGACTACGAGTTAGGCAGAGTGGGATTACCATATAGGCTTTCCCTCCCCCTGATCACGACTACCCCAGAGTTCCCACACAAGATTTTCCCAGCCAGAAATTCCAGGCTGTAAAATAGCTTGAGGTGTTTGCTACAACTGCTATCAGTTCTGGGAAACCAGCTGGCACATTCTTTTTCTCTGGCAAGGAAGGAGCATGAAGTGTTTTATTTTGCCAGAAATAATCTTCTCCTTCCTTCCCCTACCCTCCTAGACTTTTCCCTACACCCCATCCAACACATAAGCCCCTGTATGCTGTTCAGAGCAGGTAATAAATATGTGAGTTAGAAATTGCGAATATGGAATTCCATGTGGAATATCAAACAATAATTTGACGTTTGCTCAGTTATTATAGAATGTAAAGTGTTTAACTCATAATACCATAGTTCTACAGGATGCTACCTCACTTTAACATTAATTATGTGTGCTGAGTGTGTACCCCATCAATATCATGCAACTTGTAATCAGGACCTATGTGGCATACCTGACTACATGAACAGGCTCATTTTAATCTTCTGCCACGCTAATATTTTTTTTAAAAGTGTTAGTGCATCTATTTATGTTAGTTCTCTGTCTCGTATTTGCTTGAGATATTGGTAATATTTTTGTATTTTATTTTTTAATTTGAAATCATAGATTATTTTTTGTTTAAATTATTTGGTTTAAAACTATATATAAATATTATCTTGATGCCATATCATGCAAGATATTATAATCCAATAGTCAGATATTATTTACAGTTACATTATTTAAAAAAACGCCAGCATTTAATTTATATCTCATCACATAGTTATTATTGCATGTTAGATCACCCGGGGGTTCGTTATTAACATGTCCTGATCAGTAAATATATTATTCAATGCCTAAAATATGTGCAGTGTAATATAACATGGCAGTAGGATTCTACTTAGAAACAGAGGGCCTCATTTACAATATTTTGCCATAGGGCAGCACCACAAGTCTTCCTGCTGCGCTGCCCTATGACAAAAGAAAAGGACAGGAATGCACTGTATCTATCAGATATGGTGCATTCCTATCTTCTTTCCCTGCGCTGGAGCTCAATTGGCTTCCATGTACCAACGCAGGCACCCTTGCACCATGTCTGCGTTGTAGGGATGATTGTTTTTGTGCAGAAAGGGACACCTTCCTGCACAAACAAATCAATGGAGGCAATTTCCTCTTTCTATGTGGGCTGCAAAATTTGGAGAAATAATGGTATTTCTCCTCGCTGTGGCTCCCCTATGCCTGCCCTGGGGAAGCGTAGGCTTGTGACGCATTCCCAGGTTTAAAACTTGTTTCTAACTCTGGGAATGTGTCAAATGCCGTGGGTGTTACGTGGGAGCACCCACCGTAATGTCCTTGGCACGCTTCTCCGTCATAGCATGATGCAATGCAGCCTGGCTTTAAATGGTCTTGTAGATATGGCTAAAGCCCTGTGTGCCACCGGAACGTCACACAAAAAGTGGCGTTCTGGCAGCGCACAGGGCTTGTAAATTAGTCCCAGAATCTGCAACATCTCTTGTACGCCAATTTAAAATCTTTATTTGTGATTAAATAAATATTGCAATTCAATCACAGTAAAACAAAGAGAGAGAGTTAAAAAGAAGTAGCTCATCTTCAGACTCTGATTGATATTACAGAATCTAAAATATTGTTAGATGCCCCTAGGTTTGATAAAATATTAATAAATACAAATTGCATTGACAAGTGGGACAGATATCTCCATGAAAGTCTCAGTGGAAGCAGTCAGATTTGTATCTTCCTTGCATGAAGCATATTTCAAAGCTCAAGGCTCCCCCTAATGACATCAAAGAAGGTCTGAATTTTAATAATGAAGATGTAGAGACAGTGATAAGAGATGGCCCGTCAAGACACTGCACAATGCCTAGTAGGCTTATGAAATTTTCAAGCTTCTCCTCCAATACGTGAACATAGTAAATCTGATGAAATGTCTCTCTATATCTTTAGTTGTCTCAAAGATAAATTCAAGAAACTAAATTGTAGCACAGGCCATAGATTGATCGTTAGGTAAAAAGTTAACTAACTCATTCAGCATTAATTCTGCAGCTACTCTTGACACCTTGCTGTCTTATATTACTTTTGACTGGGCGAGTTGTAATTTCCACTGCTAACATAAAGGGACTCACTTTTAATGTTTTTGTACCGCACTCTATGGGAGCACATAACTTCCCTTGCTGTCTCTAACTCGCTAATTGTTCTCAGGGTTGGATTGGGATCAAAAATCGGCCGGGCACACCAAAAAAAAGTGGCCACATTTGCGTATTGCCTTTCGCAAAACACTGCTTCTGCGAAGTTTTATGAAAAGAAAAGGGGTTGGGGGCATGTTTTATTAACTTCACTAAGATAAAAAAAAAAAATGCACAGATTAGTTCACACTGCTGAGCCACACATGAATGCAAGTGAGATCACTTCTGCTCAGGCCCCCTGCCCCCGCTCAATCAGCATACATTAATGGCCCGGCCCAGCGAGAGAAAGGGAGTGATACCTCCGCCCATCTGCCTCTAGAAAGGCCACTCAGGCACCCACTGGGCCGCTGGCGGCATCCTAACAGCACAGACAGCCCCCAGGCTGCCCCAAAAAAGCAGCCCACAGCTAGAACTCGGCTACCGGCCCTTCGGCCATTTCCCGAGTGCCCGCGTTACCAATCCTAATATCTCTGTCCTGCCACTCTTTCTGCTTCTGCTTTCACCCCCTTATATTGTTCCTCTATTTCTCTCCCCATTGTTTAAAATGTTTACCATGATGTATTTCTCAAGACCTGCTGCATGACAGCCATTGCATGACATGTCTGAAGCGCTGCCGCATTCTCCTCTGTCCTATTCTCTCTGCTCATTCTTTCTCCCAGGCGATCTCGCGTCAGCTCTCCGCCCAGCTCCCAATTCCTCTCCCATCTTTCTTACCATTATTCATTTTCATTTTTTAATTATTATTCTAAAATTGCTGTTGGCCATGACGGAATGGTTAACTGAAAATGCTGAAACAGCCTCCAGTGCTTCATAACGGGCCCATACATGCATCACGAGGTGCGCACCCACATCTGCGGGCATCTTCAGAAGCATTTACTGACGGTCACGCTGGGATTAGCTAATGCCAACATTGCTACTCCTTGGGGCATATTCTCAAGGAGCCATCGCCGATTTATCGGCACTTTAGCGCCGCATAAGAGGTGATAGACTTATCGCCCTATTCACAAGCTGGTGCAAACTGCAGACATCGCCAGTTTTCCTGCGATAGCTGCCGCAAAACACATCGCCACGGATGAGAGCGACAACTAACGCTAATGATATGCAGAGTAGGCGTTCCCGTGCAAAAACAGACGAAAACACCACTTCGCGATATTCTCAACGACCAGTCAGATCAGCGATGCGATCCAAAAACAGACGATAAGGCGCGTTAGCAGCAGGGATTCAACACCTGCCTTTTACTGGTGTTATGCAGGACGACAACCTGCAGTATGAAAGGGAGCCCAGCCTAGAGCCACATCTGAAGACCAACAGATGCCATGGAGACAATGTTCATGCAGCCTGGAGACTCAAGAGGGCCACAACACCCACCGCAACCACCCCCCGGACCCTCCCCCCCAGGTCATGAAGTCCAGTAGTCAACAGTAGTGGAAAAACAGAACCTTAATAGAAATACATAAACAACAAGACGAAAAGCTCAGCCAACGCGTTCCATTCCCAACGGGGAACTTCACCAGGGCAACGTGTGGATCCAATAAACTGCAAATGCTGCGGGAACTCCCCAATACCATTCCATATCCCGAAATCAATAGTCAGAAACCTGTTGGAGAAATGGTGACAATGGTCAAGCGTCCTCAGTCACTAACGTCATCTGGTACAGTGTATTGCACTTGGACAAACCGGAATGCACACAGGTATGATGAATCCTGTCCAAATATACTGTAACAGAAGTCCATGTGCTCGTAACCTCCGCAGGAAAGAAAAGGAAGGTTATGACCACACAAACATCTGTTACGGTCTCATTATGCAGGATTCATCATACCTGTAAACATCACGGTTTGTATCATCTTGATACCCCTGCACCTTCACTTCCCCCACGCTGTGCATGAACAGCTGGAGACCATGCAAGGGAATTACACCATAGCTGCCTCACCACACGTGTCGGGGGCAATTGATTGTACACATGTACCACTTGTGCCCCCTGCCGACCCTGCACACAATTACCGCTACAGAAAGCACACGCATTCCATCAATGTGCAGGCAATAGTGGACCACCGGGGACAGATCACCATTGTTGTCGACAACTTCACAGGCAGTGTGCATGATACATACATCTTCCGACGGTCCATCATCAACCAGCGCTTCCAGGATGGCACCTATGGCAATGCACTGCTCATTGGTAAGTACTAACTGAACACACCACACACCACAACTCCACAATCACACAACTCACAACAGTGGGAGAGCACATGTAACAAAATCACATACAACATGCCAAACAACATGCCCAACTACCAGACACGACAACACAAGTAACCGTGGTAACAGGGGCCAGACATGTAGACAAACCATCCACAAAGGCAGAGCCCCTCTGCCACACAATTGCAGAATGTGGGGAGAGGTGGAAACAAAGAATGTGCAAAGGAGGCAAGTGATCCAGCAATAAGAAAGGACACAATGCCAAGTGTGGCGGAGATGTGCTGGACAGACTGCAGTATGCAGAGCACAGACATGTCCATGTGAACATCTACTGCTGGTGTTTGCAGTGTAGTGGACAGTGGACGCAAACAGGTTACCCCAGGCAGTGTGGAAGACCTTGGACATGTAGCCATGTGGTCCCCCTGTAAGCCTGAGCGGAGCGGGCTTGGCCGGCGTATGTCGCGAATGAATAGCCCGGGGCCCTGGGGCGGTCCAGTTCCGGGATGGCCACCACAGTAACTACTGCGTGTGTCTCTGTGTCCGCCATATTGTGACCATAGGCCTACACACACGTGCCCGACCACATTCAACAGCCGTATTCACACTGGAGACGAGGTGACTATGTCCCAAGCCAACCCACGCACATCTCGTCAGCGCATGCAGGGTCGTGTCTGCCAGGGCGGCGCCCCCCACCCAGCCACGAAGCCACCGCCGTGACCGGTGGTGCCTGTGCGATCCTGTGCGCCTGCTGCACCCCAGCCCTGGTCCCCAGACCGGTCCGCCGACCAGCGATGACTGCCCGCCCCTGCGCACCCAGGCCTCAATGGTCACCTGCCGCCACCAGCATGTCTCCAAGAGGGCCCTCCACATGCCGGTGCAATCTCCTCAGCCGATCGCTGGATTCCGCGCCACAGGCCCTCAGTGCACCCCGCGGCACCGCACAGCAGAGTCATGTGTGTGCTGACTGCTGCCTGCGCGTACACTGCAGTCCAGCAGGGCTCACAATTCAAATCGAGTCTTGATTTGTTGGACGCCTTATCGAGGCCAACGCATCATCGCAGCCTGCACACCCGCTCAGCTCTTCAGGTATGCCTAACTCTGTGCACCGCAAGTCATCGCACGTGGCGGTAGGCCCGTGCCGGACGCAGGCCATCAGGTGCCACTAACTCAGTGCAACGCAAGTCATCGCCACGTGGCGGTAGGCCCGTGCCGGACGCAGGCCATCGGGTGCCACTAACTCAGTGCAACGCAAGTCATCGCCACGTGGCGGTAGGCCCGTGCCGGACACAGGCCATCGGGTGCCACTAACTCTGTGCAATGCAAGTCACGGACCCTTTATGATTGAGTTCCGTGGATGCGGACGCCATCATGTCACCTTCGGCAGTGGGGGATGTGCTGTTGTGGGCCCCTTTTATTGGCAGGGTCACATGTCCTGTGACGCCTGTGCTGGATGGGTGTGGTGTGGGTGTAAACCAGCCCTCAGGGAGTGGCTGTGGCATGCTGACAACTAGACCAGTCAATAAATCAATCAATCAGGGAATTGTAAGCGCGCTACTCACCCGTGAGGGTCTCAAGGCGCTGAAGGGGGGGGGGTCCGCAGATCTGTTTAGCCGAAGAGCCAGGTCTTGAGGGTCTTCCTGAAGGTGTTCAGGGAGGGGGCGTGTTAGAAATGGGGATCTCTAGTTGGCCACGGCTGGTGCCGAGGTCCAAATAGGGATCCTTCTTCCTAAGTCAGAGTAAGGGGCTACACTCTTTGATAACCCCTGCTCAACCCTGTGGTAACGTAGCACGAGCAGACAGGCCTATCTCAGAGGCAGTGTGTGAAGCATTTATGACCATACACAATAACACAGGAGAGACGCTACAAACGGACACCACAAGTAGTTATAGAAAAATAGTTATCTTTATATAGACTGAACTCGAGGCTAAAAGCACTCAAGGAACCACAATGCACGCAATTACAGATTCACCTTAAAAGCAATAAAGGCACTCGAAACGGGGGTGGAACGGACTTAGTTCGGGGCCGGGGTCCACGCGACCCGGTGATGCACAATGTACCTGGGATGTAAAGGGGCACGGCACGCAGCCTCCCAAGGAAGCCGCGGTGATGACTCGCAGCAGCCACAGCTCCCGGCTGTAGCGGTCCGCGGCGTGCCCTCACGATAATCCTGGGACGGGGCTTAAAGGCGGACAACCAGCTGTACCCGCAGGGGGTAACAAGATCCAGGAAGTGGTGACTAGTGCGGGCACTCAGCGGCACAGCTCCTCAGCTGCAGCAGCCCACAATAGCGATAGCAATGATTTCCGCAGGATGGCAAAGGCGGGTACTCAGCGGCACAGCTCCTCAGCTGCAGCGGCCCACAATAGCAAAAGCAATGATTTCCGAAGGATGGCAAATGCGGGCACTCAGCGGCACAGCTCATCAGCTGCAGCGGCCCAAAATAGCGACAGCGACGATTTCCGTAGGATGGCAAAGGCGGGCACTCAGCGGCACAGCTCCTCAGCTGCAGCGGCTCACAATAGCGATAGCGATGAGTTTCGTAGGATGGCAAATGCGGGCACTCAGCGGCACAGCTCCTCAGCTGCAGCAGCCCACAATAGCATCCAGACGGCTGATGGGTGAAGTCTAATGTCCCTGAGACTTCGGCAGGAGGCGAGCTCAAATCAGGCCCTTGGGTAGTTGCTTCAGCAAGATGGATGAAAGTTTCAAAGTCCTTTCCCTCTAGTTACACGGACAGAGGTTGGTCTTGGCATCCAGAAGTAACAAACCGTGTAGGGGTTTCGGCACAGATCTTTATACCCCACAAGACTTTGTTCTCTCAAAGGTCACAAGTCACTGAACCCAGTCAGAACCAGTTCAGGGAGGTCCTGGGGGCACGTTGTTTATGAGGCGGCATCCTGCCTTTGAGGAAGAGGGGGTCTGCTATCAGATGCACAGTGGGGGCTGGAGCCATCATTCACCTTGCCAGGCCCAGCCCTGCTCAGACCAAAGGGTCACCCCTCCCCATACTCCAGCTGCAGATTCCTCTACTCGACCCAGGTAGGGTTCAGCCTACCCTGTCCCTCCAAAACCAGACGGCCAATACACATAACAGCAGAGCACACTGGAAGATTTAGGCAAGAAAATATCCACTTTCCCAAAGTGGTATTTTTGAACACAGAATATAGAAATAACCCTCACTAAAAGATGTACGTTAATATTCTGAGCTCAGGCATACCAAATTCGACTTTCCACTTTACAAGCTGCTTCCGTGGGTGGCGCAATCAGCGCTGCAGGCCCACCAGCAGCATTCGGTCTACCAGCCCTGGGCACGCACGGTGCACGATACTAGAGACTAACAGGTAAACCAAATGAGCCAATTAGGGGAACATCAATTCATACAGTGAATTTACCATAGGGAGCATTCGCGCTGTGGCACGGAATGGCCATGGCACAGCGCCCAGAGCATCTAATACCAGCAAACACAGAGGAGACAAAGAGCGAGAAATGGAGGGGAGACCCACGCCAATGGTGCCAGGTCTAACACGTGTCCCCTCCAGCTGAAATGTGGGGAGAACTACCCACCCATTTGGGAGTTCTCATCACTAAGGCGGAAAAATCTGGACAGACCATCAGCATTGGCGTGCTCTGTACCAGGGCGGTGTTCCACCGTAAAGTTCATACCCTGTAGGGAAATGGACCACCTCAACAACTTTGGATTCTCTCCCTCATCTGCATCAACCATCTGAGGGGCCTGTGGTCTGTCTGAACCCGGAAGTGAGTCCCAAACAAGTATGGCCTCAGCTTCTTCAGTGCCCAGACCACAGCAAATGCCTCACGCTCAATTGCACTCCACCTCTGTTCCCGTGGGAGTAACCTCCTACTAATGAAGGCTACAGGTTGGTCTAGGCCCTCCTCATTGACCTGTGACAGAACGGCCCCCACACCATGCTCGGAAGCATCTGTCTGGACAACAAATTCTTTTGAAAAGTTGGGCGCCTGAAGTACAGGTGCTGTGCACTGGCAGTCTTCAGGGCGTCAAAAGCGTTCTGACAGGTGTCAGTCCAGTTCACCATCTTGGGCTGCTTCTTAGAAGTCAGCTCAGTCAAGGGTGCAACAATGTTGCCATACCCCTTGACAAACCTCCTGTAATAACCCGTGAGTCCTAAAAAGGCTCTCACCTGTGTCTGGGTCTTGGGGGCTCCCAAGCCAGGATGGTTTCAATCTTGGGCTGTAGGGGCGCCACCTGGCCGCTCCCCACCTGGTGTCCCAAGTACACCACAGAACCCTGCCCAATCTGGCACTTACTTGCCTTGATTGTGAGGCCTGCCCTTCGCAGTGCCATCAACACTTCCCAGAGGTGGCGCAGGTGGTCCTCCCATGAGGAACTAAACACTGCAAAGTCATCCAGGTAGGCGGCACTGAAATCTTCCAGCCCATCCAACACCCTGTTGACCAACCTCTGAAAGGTGGCAGGGTCATTCTTCATCCCAAAGGGCATCACCCTGAACTGGTAGTGCCCATCTGGTGTGGAGAATACGGACCTCTCCTTTGCCCCATCAGTTAAGGTGATCTGCCAATACCCAGATGTCAAATCAAACGTGCTGAGGTACCGTGCAACCCCTAGCCGATCTATGAGCTCATCAGCTCTGGGGATGGGGTGCGCGTCAGTCTTTGTGACTGAATTGAGACCTCGGTAGTCCACGCAGAACCGAAGTTCTGGGGTGGCACCAGGCGCGGCAGCTTTTGGTACCAAGACCACTGGGCTGGACCAAGGGCTGCTAGAGGACTCAATCACCCCTAAAGCAAACATTTTGGAAACCTCTTCCTTAATGGATGCCCTAACCCGGTCTGTCACTCGGTAAGCCTGGTGCTTAGCAGGAGGACTGTCCCTAGTGTCCACTTCGTGGACACACCAATCAGTGACACTAGGCACCAGGGAGAACAGATCACTGAATTGTCCCAACAGTTGGCGACAATCACTCTGTTGCTCAGGGGTCAGTGAGGCGGAGAGGACCACACCCTCCACTGACCCGTCCTGCTCATTTGCACACAGGAGGTCAGGAAGAGGCTCACTCTCCTCCTCCATCCCAGCATCTGTGGCCAGGAGCATGCCCACTTCGGACCTCTCAAAGTGGGGCTTCAGGCGGTTGACATGCAGGACCCTCAAGGGGTTCCGGGGAGACCACAAGTCCACCAAGTAGGTAACAGGACTCTTGCGCTCCACCACCTCAAATGGTCCGGTCCACTTATCTTGGAGCGCACAAGGCTCCACTGGGGCCATGACCCAAACCTTTTGACCAGGCTGAAACTCAATCAGAGTGGCATTCTGATCGTGCCAATGTTTCATCTCTTCCTGGCTGGCTTCCAGATTTGACTCAGCAAGCTTTCTGAAACGCCGAGTCTGGTTCCTGAAGGCCAGCATGTAACTAAACACATCCTGGGGAGGTTTCCTGGGATATTGCTCCCAGCCTTCCTTGACCAGACTCAGAGGCCCTCTTACCGGGTGACCATAGAGGAGTTCAAAGGGGCTGAACCCTAGGGACTTGTGTGGCACCTCACGGTAAGCAAACAACAGGCATGGCATGAGGACGTCCCACTTACGCCTCATGGTCTCTTCTAGGCCCATAATCATGCCTTTGAGGGTCCGGTTGAATCTCTCAACCAGCCCATTCCCTTGGGGGTGGTAAGGGGTGGTAAACTTATAGGCTACCCCACACTCCTCCCACAGAGACTTCATATATTTGGAAATGAAGTTAGTACCCCTATCAGACACCACCTCTCTGGGGAACCCCACACGGGAGAAAATCCCCATCAGTGCACGTCCCACCACGGGGGCCATCACTGTCCGGAGTGGGATGGCTTCAGGGTACCGGGTGGCATGGTCCACCAAGACCAGGATGAACCTGTTGCCCATGGCTGTCTTGGGGTCCAGAGGCCCCACAATGTCAATCCCACTCGCTTGAACGGGGTATTGACAACTGGAAAGGGCGGGAGTGGGGCTTTGATCTTCTCCCCGCCCTTCCCACTTGCCTGGCAAGTCTCATATGTCTTGCAGTGAGCATCTGAGCTCCTGCGCATCTGGGGCCAAAAAAGTGGGTGACCAGCCTCTCGATGGTCTTGGTCTGCCCCAGATGTCCTGCCAATGGCACGTCATGAGCCAGCCCCAGTAGGAAGGCTCTGAAGCACTGGGGTACCACCAGCACATGGGCTGACCCAGGCTCAGCAACCTTAGGCTCGCTGTAAAGGAGGTCATTCTCCCAATAGATCAGATGTGACCCTGACTGATCACCTGCCGCCTGGGCTGCAGCCTGTCGCCGCAGCCCCTCGAGAGAAGGGCACGTTTTCTGCTGTTCGCAAAATTCCTCCCTGGTGGGCCCTCCTTCCTGCTGCCAATGGGTCAGCTCAGGCAGGTCCCCCAGTTCGGCTACCTGTTCCCCTGTAGGGTCCAGGGCATCCCCCTCAAGGTCTGCTCCTTCCTGGACCGTGGGAACTATGGGGGCTGGTTTCCCATGCCCCCTACCCCTTCTCTGTAAGGCAGGGGCCTGGGCCATACTTTCAGGCTCCAGGTCCTTCTGAACGTCCTTACTGGCTGCCATGGACCGAGTGGTCGCACACGCCCACTCAGGCAGACCCAACATTTCCAAGTGGGCTTTCCTCTCCACCGTAGCCCACGGGGAGTTTTCTAAATCGTTGCCCAACAGACAGTCTACCGGCATGGCTGGCCTCACAGCTACTTGAAGAGTTCCTGAGACCCCCCCCACTCAAAGGGAACCTGAGCCACCTCACACTGGCTCTCAGAGTTGTCTGCTGACACTACTGGGCAGAATGTATGGGGGACAACCTGCTCTTTGGACACCAATCGGGAGCTGACAGCAGTCACACTATCTCCGGTGTCCCTCAGAGCCTCCAACCTATGGCCATTGATGGTCACCCACTGCCTGTACTTCTTAGTGTTATCAGGCAGCGTGGGGTTAGGGACCTTCTCAAAGTCTCCTAGCAAGACAAGGGTCAATTCCACAGGATCCCACCCACCTTGGGCACCCATCTCCTCCCCTCCCAGGGCTACACTAGCAAGCTGGCGGGCTGGTGCACGGGGCGGGGCATTGAGGTCCCTCTGGGGACACTGGAGATCATAATACCGGTGGCCCACTTAACCACATTTAAAACAAGTAAGGGGCCCCTATGAACAGGCCTACCTGTCAGGGGCACTGGCTTCTTCTCAGGGGGAGACTGGGACACCACTCCTTGGTTCCCTTGGGAATTACTTTGGGGCCCTCTCTGGAACTCCCTTGGATTACCCCTGCCCCCCCCACTTCTCTGCTGGGGACCCTGCCCACCTTTGGTGAAGTCTCCCACAGGACCCTTGCGAACCCGGGTGCTCACCCAGCAGTCCACCTCCTCAGCAAGCTTCCTAGGGTTAGTTAGCTTGCTATCAACAAGGTGCTGGCGTAGCTCTGGAAAACAGTTACTAGATAAATGCTCCCATGCGAACAACTCATACAGTTGCTCAAAAGTTTCCACTTTGCTACCCTTCACCCAGCGATCCATTGCTCTGCAAAAAAAAGACACATATTCGACCCAAGTGGTACCCTCTAACTTCTTACAGGT
This sequence comes from Calotriton arnoldi, assembly GCA_963921515.1. Lineage (NCBI taxonomy): Eukaryota > Metazoa > Chordata > Amphibia > Caudata > Salamandridae > Calotriton > Calotriton arnoldi. Next base: position 622,653 of record CAWUFW010008722.1, on the reverse strand, counting down.
TCTAAATCTCTACCTGTACATTTCTGGGGTCCAACCAAATCGCGTCATCAAGGCCTCTTTCATATGGGCATACACCATCCTGCTCTCTTCAGGCAGATCCAACAGGGTATCCCTCCCATCACTGACAAAACGTCCCCACAACCCCGCTCCCCAATCCTTCTCAGGGACCCGGTGGGACACCATGGCTATCTCATATGCGGCAAACCATTGCCCAATATCCTCACTCTTATGGAAATCCTTGATGACATCTTTGGGTAAATACACTCTACTCTCGGTAGGTACTAACGGTATGCTGCCACCAGAGGGGGAGATCTCTAAACTCTTAGCCTTGATCTCCAGCTCCCTCAATATTCTTTCATGCTCCAGTTTCATTTTCTCAAGTTCAAATGTCAACCTGTTATTCTCAATATCCAACTTTTTACTCTCTAGGTCCTTCTGACCTTCTAATTTGGCCATCTCCAAACTATGCCTCCTATCTCTCTCCCTGTCCTCCATCTCTTCTGGAGACAGACTCTTTGAGGACACACTAGTACCTGGATTGGAAAGTGCTTTATCTCCCACTAAATCCACTTCGTCAACCTGCTGCCCTTCAGCATTCTCTCCCTGATTCCTAGCGGACTCTCTCGCTTCTAACCAGGCCTTAAGGGCCTTCTGATACTCCTCCTTCCTAGAGAGACCCACAACAGGGACTGTGAATCGCTTGCAAAAAGACTTTAGCTGTTTGGCAGTGTAGGCTTGTAACCTCTCTTCCTCAAAGATGAGATCCTCCGAAGCATTGGACGTTGGCCTACCCGTTGTAGACATAACTGGCAATTACAATCGACAATAGAACAAAATCAAACCGTACGTGGTTGCGCCTAGGCCTACACTCACTAGTAGCGGACACTGGTTTGTATGTGGATCACAAATGCAAGTCCTGATCCTCACCGCTGACCGCCAATGTTAGAAATGGGGATCTCTAGTTGGCCGCGGCTGGCGCCGGGGTCCAAATAGGGATCCTTCTTCCTAAGTCAGAGTAAGGGGGCTACACCCTTTGATAACCCCTGCTCAACCCTGTGGTAACGTAGCACGAGCAGACAGGCCTATCTCAGAGGCAGTGTGTGAAGCATTTATGACCATACACAATAACACAGGAGAGACGCTACAAACGGACACCACAAGTAGTTATAGAAAAATAGTTATCTTTATATAGACTGAACACGAGGCTAAAAGCACTCAAGGAACCACAATGCACGCAATTACAGATTCACCTTAAAAGCAATAAAGGCCTTCGAAACGGGGGTGGAACGGACTTAGTTCGAGGCCGGGGTCCACGCGACCCGGTGATGCACAATGTACCTGGGATGTAAAGGGGCACGGCATGCAGCCTCACAAGGAAGGTGATGACGGGCAGACCCGCAGCGGCCAAAGCTCCCGGCTGTAGCGGTCCACGGCGTGCACTCATGATAATCCTGGGACGGGGCTTAAAGGCGGGCACCCAGCGGAACCCGCAGGGGGTAACAAGATCCTGGAAGTGGTGACTAGTGTGGGCACTCAGCGGCACAGCTCCTCAGCTGCAGCGGCCCACAATAGTGATAGCGATGATTTCCGCAGGATGGCAAAGGCGGGCACTCAGCGGCACAGCTCCTCAGCTGCAGCGGCCCACAATAGCGATAGCGATGATCTCCGCAGGATGGCAAAGGCGGGCACTCAGCGGCACAGCTCCTCAGCTGCAGCTGCCCACAATAGCGATAGCGATGATTTCCGCAGGATGGCAAATGCGGGCACTCAGCGGCACAGCTCCTCAGCTGCAGCGGCCCACAATAGCGATAGCAATGATTTCCGAAGGATGGCAAATGCGGGCACTCAGCGGCACAGCTCGTCAGCTGCAGCGGCCCAAAATAGCGATAGCAACAATTTCCGTAGGATGGCAAAGGCGGGCACTCAGCGGCACAGCTCCTCAGCTGCAGCGGCCCACAATAGCGATAGCGATGAGTTTCGTAGGATGACAAATGCGGGCACTCAGCGGCACAGCTCCTCAGCTGCAGCGGCCCACAATAGCGATAGCGATGAGTTTCATAGGATGGCAAATGCGGGCACTCAGCGGCACAGCTCCTCAGCTGCAGCGGCCCACAATAGCGATAGCGATGAGTTTCGTAGGATGGCAAATGCGGGCACTCAGCGGCACAGCTCCTCAGCTGCAGCGGCCCGCGATAGCGACATTCATAGGATGGCAAATGCGGGCACTCAGCGGCACAGCTCCTCAGCTGCAGCGGCCCACAATAGCAATAGCGACTTTCAGTCCACGTTTCCCCGCAGTAGAACCAGAGGCTCCAGAATTCTCAACAGAGGCCTCACCTGCGGGTAGAATCCCCCTCAAATAGGAATCCAGATGGCTGATGGGTGAAGTCTAATGTCCCTGAGACTTCGGCAGGAGGCGAGCTCAAATCAGGCCCTTGGGTAGTTGCTTCAGCAAGATGGATGAAAGTTTCAAAGTCCTTTCCCTCTAGTTACACCGACAGAGGTTCGTCTTGGCATCCAGAAGTAACACAGCGTGTAGGGGTTTCGGCACAGATCTTTATACCCCACAAGTCTTTGTTCTCTCAAAAGTCACAAGTCACTGAACCCAGTCAGAACCAGTTCGGGGAGGTCCTGGGGACACGTTGTTTACGAGGCAGCATCCTGCCTTTGAGGAAGAGGGGTCTGCTATCAGACGCACAGTGGGGGCTGGAGCCATCATTCACCTTGCCAGGCCCAGCCCTGCTCAGACCAAAGGGTCACCCCTCCCCATACTCCAGCTGCAGATTCCTCTACTCAACCCAGGTCGGGTTCAGCCTACCCTGTCCCTCCAAAACCAGACGGCCAATACACATAACAGCAGAGCACACTGGAAGATTTAGGCAAGAAAATACCCACTTTCCCAAAGTGGTATTTTCGAACACAGAATATAGAAATAACCCTCACTAAAAGATGTACGTTAATATTCTGAGCTCAGGCATACCAAATTCGACTTTCCACGTTACAAGCTGCTTCCGTGGGTGGCACAATCAGCGCTGCAGGCCCACCAGCAGCATTCGGTCTACCAGCCCTGGGCACGCACGGTGCACTATACTAGAGACTAACAGGTAAACCAAATGAGCCAATTAGGGGAACATCAATTCATACAGTCAATTTACCATAGGGAGCATTCGCGCTGTGGCACGGAATGGCCGTGGCACAGAGCCCAGAGCATCTAATACCAGCAAACACAGAGGAGACAAAAAGCGAGAAATGGAGGGGAGACTCACGCCAATGGTGCCAGGTCTAACAGGGCGCATCTGATGTCTGCCGGTAACTCGTTCCAGGTCTTGCCTGCAATGTGAGAGAAGGATCTTCCGCCTGCTCTGGCTCTGTGGATGCGCGGGGTTTCGGCCAGTGCGAGGTTGGAAGATCAGAGGTTTCTTTTCGGTACGTGGAAGTTGATTCTGTCGTTGAGGTGTTTGGGTCCGTTGTTGTGTAGGCATTTGTAGGCGTGAGTGAGGATTTGAAAGTGACTCTTTTCTCCACGGGGAGCCAGTGGAGACTTCGTAGGTGTTGGCTGATGTGTTTGTGTCGGGGTATCCCGAGGACGAGTCTGGGGGCGTTGTTCTGTATTATCTGGAGTTTGCGGAGTAGGGACTTGTTGATTCCGGCGTAGAGTGCGTTTCCATAGTCCAGTCTGCTGGTGATGAGTGTGTGGTGACTGTCTTCCTTGACTCAGGGGGGATCCACTTGAAGGTCTTGCGGATGATGCGGAGGGTGTTGAAGCAGCTGGAGGTGATGGAGTTGACCTGTCAGTTCATGGTGAGTGATGAGTCGAGTACGATGCCGAGGTTCTTGGCGTGGTCTGAGGGGGTAGGTGGGCTTCCGAGGGCGGTCGGACACCAGGTGCTGTCCCATGCAGAAGGGGTGGTACTGAGGACGAGGACTTCTGTCTTCTCGGCGTTGAGCTTCAGGCAGCTGTTGGTCATCCAGACTGCAACGTCTTGCATTCCTTTCTGGAAGTTGAGTTTGGCAGTGGTGGAGTCTTTGGTGAGGGAGAGGATGAGCTGGGTGTCATCGGCGTAGGATACGATGTTGAGGCCATGTTGTCGGACGATGGCTGCGAGGGGGGCCATGTAGATGTTGAAGAGGGTGGGGCTCAGTGATAAACCCTGTGGGACTCCGCAGGTGATTTTCGTGGGGTTGGAGAGGAAGGGTGGGAGTCTGATCCTTTGGCTTCTTCCGGTGAGGAATGATCGGATTCTGTTCCTTGTATGCCTGCGTTGTGTAGTCTGGTGACTAGTGTGCGGTGGGAGACGGTGTCGAAAGCCGCTGATAGGTCGAGTAGGATGAGGGCTGCGGAGTGGCCTTGGTCCAGGAGGGTGCTGAATGTCGTCTGTGGCGGCGAGTAGGGCAGTCTCTGTGCTGTGGTTGCTTCGGAATCTGGATTGGGACGGGTCGAGGACGGCGTTCTCTTCAATGAATCGTGTCAGTTTCCTGTTGACTGTTTTCTCTGCAACTTTGGCTGCGAAGGGGAGGAGCGAGATGGGCCGATAGTTCTTGAGGTCGGTGGGGTCAGCTGTGGGCTTCTTGAGCAGGGGTCTGACTTCTGCATGCTTCCAGTCGTCTGGGAAGGTGACTGTTTTGAAGATGTGTTGATGGTGCGTTGTAGTTCGGGTGCGATGGCGGCCGCAGCTCTGTGGTAGATGTGAGGGGGCAGGGGTCGGTGGGGGCCCCCGAGTGGATGCTTTTCATGGTCGAGGCGGTGTCTTCGGCCATGATCGGTGTCCAGTTGGAGATGGTGGGCTGGCTGGTGTTTCTGGGGGGCGGGGGGCCATCTGTGGCACCTGGTGGATGGTCGATGAAGTTGTTGTAGAGGTTTTTGATCTTGAGGTGGAAAAAGGTTCCAAGCTTGTCGCAGAGGTCTTGGGATGGGGTGATGTCTGTGGCTTCGCTGCGTGGGTTGGTGAATTCCTGAATGACACTGAAAAGTTCCTTGGAGTTGGTGGAGTTGGCCAGGATTTTGTTGTGGATGAAGTTCCTCTTGGTGGCTCTGATCTGGTTGTGGTAGTCCATCATGGCGTCCTCGTAGGTGGTGTGGTTTTCGGTTGTCTTGGTGTTTCTCCAGTTCTTCTCCAGGCGTCTGCAGGTGCGTCTGGCTTCCTGGTGAGCGGTGGTGAACCAGGCGGCTTTCCTGGGGTGTTTTCTGTCAGGGTTACATAGTGGGGGGACCTCGTCTATGCAGTTGAAGATCCAGGTGTGGAGTTCTCTGGCTGCGCCGTTTGCATTGTTTGCGTCGGGTGCCCAGGTGTGGTTGTCTCGGGTGAGGGTGGAGTTAAGTTGCTCATTGGTAACCTTGCTCCAGTTCCTTCGAGGTGGGCGTGGGGCTGGTTTGGGTGCCTTGGATTTGTTGATGGGAAAGTGTACGCAGTGGTGGTCAGTCCATGGTGGCTGCGTTGTGTGGCTGAATTGGACGCTGTTTCCTGCCGTGAAGATGGGGTTGAGGGTGTGTCCTGCTCTGTGGGCCGGTGTGTTGACGAGTTGTTTAAGTCCGATGCTGGCGAGGTTGTCACGAAGGATAGTGGAGTTGGGGTCGCTGGGGTTGTCGAGGTGGAAGTTCAGGTCTCCAATGAGTATGTAGTTTGCTGAGGCGATGGCGTGGGGTGCGATGAAATCGGTGATGGTGGTGGCGAAGGGTGTTCTGGGTCCGGGGGGTCTGTAGATGAGGGTTCCTCAGAGTGTGGCTTTGGGGGTGGTCTGGATCTGGAAGTGCAGGTGTTCGGTGGAGGGGAAGGTTTCGCTGGAGGTGGTGAGGTGGAGGGTGCTCTTGTGGGCAATGGTGAGGCCCCCTCCTGGGTGGTTGGGGCGGTCTTTCCTCTGGATCTTGTATCCGTCTGGGATGGCGGTGCTGATGTCGGGGGCGGAGGATGCGTTGGTCCAGGTCTCTGTGAAGAAGGCGATGTCGGGTGAGAGAGAGTCGAGTAGGTTCCAGATTTCTATGGCGTGTTTGTGTACGGAGCGTACGTTTAGGAGGATGCATTTTAGGGTGTCGCCGGTGCTGGCATCGGCGGTGTTGGAGGCCGGGGAGCGGTGAGGGTCTGGCGGCAGTGGAGGCAGGAGAACTGTCCGTGGGTCGTTTTCGGTGAGGCCTGTTGGCATTCTCTAAGTCTTCCAGGGTTGAGTGCGAGGAGGGTGGTGGTGTCGTAGCGATGGGTAGTGGGAGGTCCAGGGTTCCTGGCGATGGCTGCTGTCGGGTCACAGACAAGCTTGCCTTTGGCGCACCTTTGGCGTGCCGGCAGCGCGACCGCGCAGCGGCTGCCATTAAGTAGGGGAGGTGGGAGCGAGGAGAGGCTGGGAGGCAGGCGCAGGGGAATTCCGGAGGGGAATTCCGGGGGGGAATTCTGGGGGGGAGGGGCCGCAGGGGCAGCAGCAGCAAAAGGCGAAAGGAACAGGCAGGCACGAGAAAATAAAAACAGTGGTGGAATTAGAGCAAGACACAGATGGGCACAATAATAGTGGCACAACAGGGAAAAATTAAGAAAAAAACAGCTGAGAAAGGTTACGGTGGTTGCAGGCAGTCTGATCCCAGTTGGAGCGGGCAGCAGGCGCAGGAGCGGCAGGAGCCTCAAACCTCCCAAGGAGGAGGTCGGGGTCTGGAGGCAAGAGACGGCACAGCGGAGCTGCGGGGAGAGAGTGGACCTAGACCGAGGGTCAGAGGTCTTACTCCGACAGGAGGCAAGTGACCAAGCAATAAGAAAGGACACAATGCCAAGTGTGGTGGAGATGTGCTGGACAGACTGCAGTATGCAGAGCACAGACATGTCCATGTGAACATCTACTGCTGGTGTTTGCAGTGTAGTGGACAGTGGACACAAACAGGTTATCCCAGGCAGTGTGGAAGACCTTGGACATGTAGCCATGTGGTCCCCCCCCTGTAAGCCTGAGCGGAGCGGCCTTTGCCGGCGTATGTCGCGGATGAATAGCCCGGGGCCCTGGGCATGGTCCAGTTCCGGGATGGCCACCACAGTAACTACTGCCTGTGTCTCTGTGTCCGCCATATCGTGACCATAGGCCTACACACACGTGCTCGACCACATTCAACGGCCGTATTCAGACTGGAGACGAGGTGACTACGTCCCAAGCCAACCTGCACACATCTTGTCAGTGCATGCAGGGTCGTGTCTGCCAGGGCGGCGCCCCCCACCCAGCCACGAGGCCGCCGCCGTGACCGGTGGTGCCTGCGCGATCCTGTGTGCCTGCTGCAACCCAGCCCTGGTCCCCAGACCGGTCCGCCGCCCAGCGATGACTGCCCCTGCGCACCCAGGCCTCAATGCTCACCTGCCACCACCGGCGTGTCTCCAAAAGGGTCCTCCACGTGCCCTTTGCAACCTCCTCAGCCGATCGCTGGATTCCGCACCACAGGCCCTCAGCGCACCCCACGGCACTGCACCACTGAGTCATGTGTGTGCTGACTGCTGCCTGCGCGTACACTGAGGTCCAGCAGGGCTCACAATTCAAATTGAGTCTTGATTTGCTGGACGCCGTATCGAGGCCAACGCATCATCGCAGGCTGCACACCCGCTCAGCTCTTCAGGTGGGCCTAACTCTGTGCACAGCAAGTCATCGCCACGTGGCGGTAGGCCCGTGCCGGACGCAGGCCATCGGGTGCCACTAACTCAGTGCAACGCAAGTCATCGCCACGTGGCGGTAGGCCCGTGCCGGACGCAGGCCATCGGCTGCCACTAACTCAGTGCAACGCAAGTCATCGCCACGTGGCGGTAGGCCCATGCCGGACGCAGGCCATCGGGTGCCACTAACTCTGTGCAATGCAAGTCACAGACCCTTTATGATTGAGTTCCATGGATGCGGACGCCATCATGTCACCTCCGGCAGTGGGGGATGTGCTGTGGTGGGCCCCTTTTATTGGCAGGGTCACATGTCCCGTGAAGCCTGTGCTGGATGGGTGTGGTGTGGGTGTAAACCAGCCCTCAGGGAGTGGCTGTGGCACGCTGACAACTAGACAAGTGACCAGCAGATCACTACAGGGAAGACCTGGGACATGTAACTGTGTTGTCACCCCCTGTGAGCATAAGCGGAGTGTGCTGGGCTGGCGTATGCCAGTCCAGCGTAGGGGTGTGAACAATGAGCCCGGGGCTCTGGGCGTGGTTCAGTTCTGGCCTGGACAAGGAAGTAACCAATGCGTGTGTCTCCGTTGTAGTGTCTGCGCCACCCGGACCGCAATCGGCAATGTTGCACCCTGTGACCCAACCCCCACAACATGTGCAAAATGGACGTGAGGGGGAATCAGTGACCCTACATTCATCCATACTGTCATACTTGAATGATCATAGACATGACACATCTGTTTGAATTTGAATGTTTTATTCACATTCAGTGGAGTGTTGCAGCTGGAGCTGTACAGAGCCATGCACACCCCACTTGACATTGTTGCCCCGTGGAGGGCCAGCCAGAGTCCATTAGGGAAGGACAAATTCATCGGAAGAGGAAGAGTTCAGTCCGCAGTCTGATTGCTGTGTCATTGGTAACCAAACAGAATATGGCAGTCCATGTTGAGGCCCAAGGTGAGTGCCGCAAGGTGATGATGCAAAGGGCCAAACCAAGCTGAAACAGGCCATATGGCGGAGATGAATGCTACCGCTTCCTCATTACCACAACGGCAGTCTCATCCACATCATTGTGATGTGCCTCACATGTGGGTGGTGGTGTTTCGGCTGCAGCACTGTGTGGCACTGACACATCAGAGGCCGGAGGTGGATTGTCGGCCGCACTGTGTGGCAGTGACACATCAGGTGCCGGAGGTGGAATGTCTGCCGCACTGTGGTTCACTGACACATCAAGGGGCAGAGATGTGGATGGTGTAGGAGCAGCAGCATTCATCTGCGCCAGGCCTTGTGGCAGCAATGCCATGATGAGGATCTGCAGGGCATGGGAGATCCCAGCTACATCTCGCTGATGTGCAGCCGTGGCAGCTGTCCTTTCCGCCTCCTTCCGCACCATGTCCTCCATGAGCCTCCGCATGTGTCCCAACTCCCGGCTGAGATCGCTGGAGCCACTCTGACTAGACAGGTGTTCTTGTCTCAGAGTCATGACTCCAGCGATGTCAGCCATGGCTCGTTGGAGACCATGGAGCAGACTGTGGGTGTCCGTTAGGGACTGTAAGTGGTCCCTAATGGGACGTAGACACCCATGGATGGCATCTAGTTTGGCTGCCATGAGTTCGAACCCCACCCGCACCTGCTCAGCCATCTCCTTCTGGCCCTCCAACACACGGCGTTGAAATGCCATGTGTTGGTCATGTGGATCCTGGGAGACAGCCGCGGTGGTGGGTGCTTCCTGCTGTGTGGTCTATGCAGGGGGTGGGGTCTCCTCGATGCAGCTGCGCTGCCCTGCTCCTGGGGGTGGGGTGGGGAAGCTGTCCATGAGCTCTTGGAGGGCGTCGATGTTGAAGGCGGGGAGGTCCTCCTCGTCATCAGTGAGGAGGTGTTCGGTCTGCTCTGCAGTAGGTGATGATTCTCCCTCTGCAATGTAAAGGGGAGATGCAGTTTAACAGTGTGTTCCATGTATGTTCACGCATTGGCCAAGTTTCCAAACAGACTGCATGACAATGTACATTGTGACTGTTTAGGAGGAGCTGCCTATTTGAAGCGGGACAGTGGACATTTGTGCACCATCAGGGATGTGGGGTTGTACTTGTCCATTATCATGTCACAGTTTCCTGCTATGACAAATGTGATTGGCCAGTTTCTACACACAAGCGGCAGCAGTTGTGTCCTCTGTTCTGTTGTGAATGTGTTGCAGTTTGTACCACATTATTGTCAATGTTGATGTGCTCTGATTCTTGTGTGTGTGCTGCATTGTGGGAGAGTCGCCCCTGCAGCTCAGACTTTGCTTGGCCTTCTCCCTTTCTTGCGGTGTGCCTTTGACTTCTGTGCTTATGCAGTGCTAAGATGTTGCATACTTGGGTAAATTGGGCTCTTGGTGGGAGTTGGGACTCTTGGGCATGGTTTGTCCGCAGATGTCTTGTTGCCATCAGGGGTTGTTTGTGCACGTGGATGTGTCAGTGTGTGACCTGCTCCTTTCTGGATGTGGACCACACTCAGCCACCTCGGTGTTGTGGCGTGCAACATGTCATGATGAGTGGCCTGCAGACATGCTCATCGTCATGCAGTGTCACTTGCATTGTCAGTGGGGCTCACGGATCCGCAGCTTTGCTGGGGTCAGCACATGTGCATGGGTTTGTTGTGTGATTGGTGATGTGTGGGGAGGGCCCCCTCTGGGCACATTGTGGACGGGGACTACATGCTGTTTCTATGTGTGCTGCAGTATGGCAAGGAGATCAGGGACACGATCCAGAGTCATTGTGGTTGTGCAGTGTGCTATACTTCATTGTGCATGTGTGCCATTGTGCCCATCTCCCCCGTCACCCCAGTCCCTGGTGGTTACTCACCCTGTTGCTGTTGTGTCAGGTCATGTTGAGCAGTGTCCGGTCCCCCGACTCCTGCCACCGTCTCCACACTGATGACTGTGAACACCATTTCCTCCATCTCATCCAGCTCCTCCTGTGGCGCAGGACTCCCACCCCCAGTCTGCATTGCTGCTTTGCGGCTGTTTGCGAGTTTCAGCTTGGTTTTGTGCTTCACATCATTCCAGCGCCTCTTGACCTCGTCCATTGTCCTCCTCAGCACTCTGACTGCATTCACCTTGTCCACGATGGACTGCCATATTCCATTTTTTGTTGCCAATGACACAGTGGAGGTGACGAACAGTTGTTGATGGTGTTCTATCACCTCCGTAATCAGGATCCTGTTTTCCTGCGGACTGAACCGCATCTTTCTCTTCTTTTTCTCCTTGCCCTTCCCTGACCCCGAGGTCCCAGGCTGGTCCTCTGTGGGGCTTGTGGGGTTCGGGTTGTCCTCTGTACTTGCTCCGGCTACCTCCATTGTGCTTCGCAGTTGTTATGTTTGTTTTTTTGCAGCTTTTATGGTGATTTTTCCCGCCTGACGTGGGAATTGCAAGCCTGGCGCTGCTTGTCGCCGATTTTTCTATCGCGGTTGGGCCCATCGCAACTTTTTTCACGTTCGGGTTTCCTTTTTTATCGCCGTCACGGTAGTTGTATCGCGGACATTTGAGGCGTTATCGGGAAACTATCGCATGTTACCGCCGTGTTGAGAATACGACGTTGACACAGAGTTATTTTCCCGCGATAGACGGCGATATGAAAAATTGCTTTAGCCTATTTTGGTGACGTTTATCGCACGTTCTCGAGAATATCCCCCCTTGTTTCTTATATGATAAAAATCGGTTTTAAATTAGCAATAACTGGCCTACTAGAGGAACAAATATCTCAGGCACCCCATAGAGGTACGGGCAAGTTCCTATTAGTGAATTAATTAAGAGTTTCCAATTAGAAAGCATTTTTGTTTCAATAATAACTTTGGCACCACAACTTTAAAAAACAAAAAGGTCATTCATCTCGCCTCCTTCATGGAAAGTTTAGCGCCGATCCTTCAGGCAGCAGTCAAGAAAAAAGAAGGGTACAAAAGTGTAACTTCCAACATTTATTCCCTTAGGACAATTTGCTCTTCAATGCTGAATAAATGGCTGAATTGATTGACACCAAGGGGCATATTAGCAAGGGCATTTACGCCGCTTTAGCGGCACTTTCTGCCGCTAAAGCGGTGATATTATTATCGCCCAATTAACAAGCTGTCGCTAACAGCAGTTAGCGACAGCTTACCGGCAATAGCGCCCGTTTCCTTCCCGCTTTGCATGTCAGCGATAATCATCGCTAATGACATGCAAAGTGGGCGTACCTCACCTAATCCTGAATGAAATCTCTCACCAACACAACATCACCCTATTAACAACGCGGGTCAAGCGACAACAAAAGCTGCGCTGCCCGCGATTATCGCCGGAAATTAACACCTGCTCCAGACCTGACTTAGCTATGTTGACAATGGGAGGTGGATTGACATGTTAAATCCACACTCCCCTATCAGCTAGGATTTCCGTAGCGCCCTGCCATTATCGCAGCTTTTCCTGCTCAGATGCAGAATAGCGCCGTCTATCGCTGGAATGTACATCGCCATTGTGCAAAGCGTTGCTAATACGCCGCTAAAACGGCGATGTACTCCAGCGATAGGCGGCGATAATGCAAATCGCGCTAAGCGCGATTTGCGATAATCATCGCAGGTCCTTGCTAATATGCCCCCAAATTTGGTAAAATAAATTCGAACTTTATTCAGAAAAGTGCTAGAGCTTTGTCTTTCTGCCTTCATTGATGAATATGTAAGATTGGCCGAGTTAAACGATTGCGGGGATATATAGGTACATTTTCTGCCATCAACCTGCATTCCAGACTCGGGGAGTACCCGCTTGCCAGTTAAGAGGATTTGTTAATCTACTGAGTCGATCATATATTAGTGATGTGAACATTGCAAAATATCACTCCCTTTCCTCTACTATCCAAATGTATAGCATTCCTAAATCAACTTCTTAACCTTGGATCACAATATTATCTAATAATTTAAAGTCACTAGCCCTTCACCTGGTGACCTCATCCTGTGTCATGGTTGTCATCTGTCATACCCTTTAGGGTGTCTTTACGATGGCATTAGCAGCAGTATTTAGCAGTGTTTTATCAGATTTGTTGTTTACTCTTGAATCGAGACTAAAAGATTACAAATGTTCAGCAGGTCTGTTTTTCTTTATACAGCTTTTATAGCTAACGGATGCATAATTTTTGTCGCCCATCACAAATTCTGTTCTTCTTTGTAGCGAATGGATGCACATAATTAGTTGTTTTGAGAGGTGTCTCTTGACAGCTTTCTGTGGCTGGGCTGCAACTGTGTAAATGTCTGAAGCCCCTTAACCTTATACCTTGCTGATGGATTCTTCGCAAAATGGCTGCTGTATAGTATGCTCTTGACATAACTTCAAGACCTTTTTGCATTTGGTTATCTTAAAGACATCCTCCCTTCATGTGCTGCTGCATATATTGTTGTGTACAGAAAGCCCAACTTTGGGTTTGGTCAAGTTTAACCCAAGTTGAAACTTCTCAGATTTTTTTAATCATGCTTTTCTTTACCCAGCCGAGTTATCAGTTTCCTTTGACACCATTTTGTATCGGCCATCTTTCCTCCCACCTCCGATATTGTCGCTTCAAAGTACACAGAAGTGCACTAGAATGTGAACTAATATTGTGGTATCCCCCTTATCGTCCCCTATGTCACACAAGTGCATGATTGAAAAAATACAAGTGCATATATTGGGAGGTACAGCCAAAAATAACATTTAGCAAGTGACCAGTGCATTACATAAGTGCCCTTCCTAGCAGTGGCGTAGCTAGGGGGGGCGATAGGGGCGGACCGCCCCAGGCGGCACGAGTTTTGGGGCGGCAGGAGGCCCCCCTTCACCCGCTCGTACCTGCGGCCGCAAGAATCGGCCGCTACCACCCCCCCCGCTCTTCTATCATTTAGCCGAGGGCGGCAAAAGCAGGGGCCGCCACGGGCAGCCTGAGGCCTAGCTACGCCCCTGCTTCCTAGTAAAGCATTTGAACTCCCCTAGAAAATGCTCGTGCTGATGTTCAATTCCAGCATCAAGTTGAAAGGGAGTGTGCAAGAGAAAACTTGCCTGATTGATGAGGCAGCACAATTCATCAATGTCTGCTGCCAGGAGAGAAATGCAGAAGGCAAACAAAGCTGAACAGCTGATGGATAGATGGCAGAGGGTGGGATCCTCGGGTATCAAATCATACTGATTATTTTCCACATGTATATCATGTTAAAATCTCTATGTATGTATACCTCTTATGTGGGGTTATGTATCTACATATTTATATATTTTCTTCCCACTGCAGAGAAGAAAAATAACTAATCTCAACCAACCTTCCAAAACCACCACTCTATGACTCATCCCATTCCTCTTCCAAAATAGCCTCTACCTCCACTCTTTGACTCATCCCAAACCTTGTTTACTACTATGAACTCCCAAATAAACCTTCCCAAGCTCTTCCTTCTTCCATTCATCTTTAATCCTATTCATTCAACTAACATGATCTCTAACTCCTCCCAAATATCTGTTACTACTATGAACTCTCAAATAATCCTTTCTAAACTCTTCTCTTCTCTAGCTATCCTTTATCCTTCTCATTCAACTAACAGACTCACATTTCTACCACTCCTATTGCTCCCAATAACATTTTATTTTTCCCTCTACCAATTCACCACTAACCCACTTTTGGGTTCTGGAGTAGCAGTTTTCAAGATTAGCATTTAAACAGGGGTTTTGGGTTAGCTGTGAAGAAGTTAAAAATTAAGGTATATCTAGACGTTTGTGGCCTGATTTACAAAGGTTAAGTTACACGTTTGTGTAAATTTACACTCTTTCAGTATTCACAATATTGAGTGTTAGTTGTAAGTTTATGAGTGAGGAGACTCTGCAGTTGAGAGGAGAACTCCGCACATAAAAAGATTGGACAGGCATATCCCTTTATGTGCAGAGTTCTTCACCCCGACTGCGGAGCCTCCTCACTCGTAAACTTACTATTAAAATGCAGTTTTGGGAATACTGAAAAAGCATAAACTTACACAAATGTGTAAGTTTAAATGTGTGAACCAGACCACTGAAGTCAAAATATGTTTTGATTGGCCAATATAAAGGGGAACACTAGATTCAATGCACAGTGGGTTGGGCACAGGGCCTAGCTGGAGGCCACGTCCTACTGCCATGTGCATTGGAGGTTGACTGACCATGGAGGATTGGGCGCAGGGTCAAGTCAGATGTTAGCCATAAAAAGAGGTAAGGTTAAAAAAGAAAATGAATGTATAATATGATCAAGAAACATAGAAATTGACTAAAAACAAAGGTTAAAATCATATTATATTGAGGTTTGTTAATTAGATTTTAACACTTGTTAAAGGAAAAATCCCCCTCAAAAAACATTTGTTAAAAAGACGTTATAGCTAGTGTAATAGGACATTAACATAAGTTTAAAAAAACAGAAATTCACTTAAAAAACGAAGGTAAAATGCTGTTATGGTTACCAAACAAAACCTAAAAAACACTGAACTTTTCCAGTTATGCTTCAGTCAACTCACTGTAACTTGTGCCCCTGTCATGCACTACTTAGAACCCACATATTATATGACTCATGGCACGTTTAATAACATCATTGATGACATCACTCATGACATCTCAAATGACATATTTGATGACATCATTGATGACATCATCAATGATAATTTTATTGACACTTCATAAGCCTTAAATCATTTTGTTAAAAAATGGTAGTACATAGGGGGCGTGGCCAGGGCGCTCATGGAGTAGGACGTGAGAACCTGGGTCTCCGCTCCACTGCATCCCGTTTCCGCCGTTGCCCCTTTTCATCGGGTCCGCTGAGCGGAGCAAGGAGGTCTGCTTTGCCCACTGCACGACTGTGGAGGCCCCTGAAGTGCGGCCGGGGGCTCTGTGACGCCTGGAGGCGCAGATCCCCGGGTGGCCTACGTGGCACTCTCTCCGACCGCCATCTTGAGACGACGGCCGCTGCCTTGTGTTTGCTCTGAGAGCCACAGCCGGGTGTGCCCTCTGGTCCATGCGTTAGAGACGCGCAAATTTGTGGCAGATTTCGAGGCAGTGCTGGGGACTGGAAACGGTCGGCAAGTGAGGAGCGTGGGGGCCGCCCTGTCCTCGCATCAGCGCCCTTCAGACACCCGCCCACGCCTGGCAGCACGGCCCTGGAGGGTCGATCGGCAGTGGCGGGGCTGGTGTGTGGCTCAGTGAAGGAGGAGGCTGCCCTGGGGACACTGAGGTGGAGGGGATCCCTCTAATAGCATGAGGTGAGCTGCGGCGCCTCGCGAGGTCAATCGGGCCTTGGTCGATACCCCTGCCCACCATCTTGAGGGTGTGCTGGGCCCTCCCAGCTCTGTTGACTGCGGCCACCGGCTCGGGGTGCCGGGGAGACATCACGGACCCGACGGGGGTGTCTTGGGGCTGATCCTATCCCCTCTGAGGCCCACTGACAGTTGGGAGGCGCTGGGGGTGAGCCCCAACCCCGGCGCACTCTCTGAGGGCCTCTTTCGCCACCTGGTTGCCGCGGCCTGGAGTGAGAGGCCACAGAGGCAAAACTACTGAGCTTCATGAGGCCTGCTGTGTGCCACATCTCGGATCCCTGCTGGGTCGGCATATAAACGTTGGGTCCTGTGCGCTTTGGTGAGACCCTGTGGGACAGCCCTGCTCACTGCTGCCAGTCCTGATCCCTGTTTCCGGGGCCACGACCCATTGTCTGCGGGGCAGAGTGCCGTAGCGGAGGAATCTGCGACGCCTGTACTGGCCCTTCACCCGCACTGAGCAGAGAGAGAGAGCCCGGAGGTGAGCTGGGGTGGACTGTGGTCCCTGCTGAGGCAGTGTCGAAGTTGTGGGATCCTCCTTGCTGGGCACGAGCCTCTCTGATGACCCCCGGGCCTGCTGGAAGGCACAGGACCCGAACTGCGCATCGTGGGGGCCCTGGTAGTGGGGCGCTGGGATCTCGTCCCTTGCATCTTGGCTCCAGCCCGGCCGCATCAGGTGCAGGGCTGTGATGCCTGTGTGGGTCTCCTGGGGCTCCTTGGACCTGGCTCACAGACAGCCTTTGACTGACGCAAGAAGTATTGTCCCAGCTTCGCTCCTCGACGCCTTTTAGGTTTATCTTCAAGACCTGGCCTTCCTCCATCGTTGGTTGTGTGGCCCCCCGGGAGCGCCTTGTCATGCCTCCTAAAAACAAAGCACACAAAGGTGCAGAGTCTGCCGCGGCTTACGACAATCCAGTCACCTCCCTCTGGTCGAAAGCCACTCCTCAGCAGCAGGACGACTCCAACCCTTCGGCCCTGGCATCGGGGAAGTCCGGTTCACAAGTGCCGATCACCCAGGCATTTATGGTGTCCTTCCTGCAGGAAATCAAAGACGAGATT
The DNA here is from genome assembly GCA_963921515.1 of Calotriton arnoldi. Lineage (NCBI taxonomy): Eukaryota > Metazoa > Chordata > Amphibia > Caudata > Salamandridae > Calotriton > Calotriton arnoldi. The sequence continues at coordinate 605,707 of CAWUFW010008722.1, read as the reverse complement.
GGCTCTCTCTGACAGGACTTTAAGGCAGGCCTGCAGGATATCCGCCGGGAGGTCACAGAAATTGGAGGTAGAGTCGACGACCTTGAGCGCACCATGGATACCAGGGCTGAAGATCATGAAAATCTCTGGAAGAGAATGTCTGAGATTGAGGAGCACAATATTACCTTGCAGCTGAAGCAGGAGGACTTGGAAAACTGCAGTCGGCGGAACAACCTGCGCATCAGGGGGTCCCGCTGGGGGTGGAGGGCAAAGACATCTTGACGTATACGGCAGAACTTTTACAAGCCATTCGAGAGAACGAAGTGGCCTCACCACCTATGCTGGACAGGGCTCACCGGGTCTTCGGTCCTCGCAATCGGCCTGACTTCATCACGGACATCCTCACCAGAGTCCACTACTATGCTGATAAAGAAGCTATTCTGAAGAAGGTACAGGGGGCTAATGTGGTTTCATACAATGGCCTCTCCATCCAAATCTTCCAGGACCTGGCGCCAGCCACACTCCGACGGCGAAAAGATTTCAAGCCTGGCACAGATAAGTTAAGGGAGCTCAGCATCAGATACCAATGGGGTCATCCGTTCGCCTTGATGTTCACATGGGAGGGCAAACGGCGAGTCCTCCACTCACTAAAAGATGCAAAAGAGCTTCTGCAGCTCCCATCGGAGACTGATGGCGGGGACATGTCTTCACCGCGAGAGCGCCGAGAGGGACCTCCTCGCCCGATATGGGCCACAGTCATGCCTCCTAAGTCCAGACGCTGCTTGCAGGAACTTGATTTTTCTCAAGTTAAACAGGAGATTATCAGTCATATTCGATCCCTGAGCGGCTCTCCCTCCCAGGCCTGATCATCAGATCAAACAGAATGAACACATCCTGGCTGTGCTTTCTTTTGGACCTGCGATGAGGCCGTTTGTGCCTTTACTTAGTCTTGAAGTGCTCCCGGCTCAGGGAAGGAACTCCTTGCTATTGCTAGAACAGGACTGTACCCTGCGATATTGCGCACCATAGAAAGTGACATTTCACCCTCCTGTATTGAGTGACTACGCCAGCAGAGGATGTCAGAACCGCAGCTGCGGCTGATCCTCCCGAGGTTGGCCCGTGGATTGGGGCAACTATTGCTTTTTTCTTTCCTTTTTGCACATTGCCACGGGACTGTGGTGGCGGAGACCCACAAATTTCTGTACGACTACCACATCCCCACACAGAGTCCCGTAGGAGAGTGAGTTTTCCGGAATGGCTCGTCCGTGTGACACTGGGCTGTTCTTGATAGACTCTGGCTGTGATGGGCCCAGTTGGCCACCAGTTGTTGTATCCTTCACTTTTCTTTCCTTTTTCTTCATAGTTTATTTCTTATTTCTTTTGGATGTGCTGATAATTGGGGTCGGGGATTGGGATTGCATGCAAATGTTTTGCTGGGCGCTACTTGGGATTGTAATGCTGTGTTGCTGTCTTGTGATGTCCCTTTTGTTCTACTGGGTGGCAATGTAATCTCGGGGGAGGAAATACAGGTTTATGGGGTGGCTGTGAGGGCTGCAGGGGTCGTACCTCCTTTTCACAACTGTTACCATGGGCACTATTAAATTTCTCTCCCTCAATGTGAAGGGTCTGAGCTCCCCAAACAAGAGGCGTCAGGTTTGGTGATATCTTTTGCATCAGGATCCTGACTTCATTTTTATCCAAGAGACTCACCTGCTCCCTAAAGACATTCGTCTTATGTCCCATCCCAAATATCCCACTCAATATTGGGCCTGTTCATCTTCCAAGACTGGGGGGGTCGCAATTATCTTTAAATCCAGCTGGCATGCGATGACTCCCAAAGTTGTGACAGATGAGGGTGGGAGGTTTTTTAAGGCACATATGGCTCGGGATGGGTGGTACCTAACCTTTGTTAACATATATGCCCCTAATCAGCAACAGGATGCTTTCCTGCGATTGCATCTCAGGGAGCTCCTACAGTCAGTCACAACACCAATCGTTGTAGGGGGAGATTTTAATTTGGTCTGGGACCCAGACTGGGACCGTACGGCACAGACTCATCAAAGCACGGGGGCGATGTCGGCGGCGCTGAGGACTGTCATTACAGACTTAGGTTTAGTCGATGCCTGGCGCCACCTTCATCCGGACTCAAAGGATTACTCTTTTTTCTCCCAATCACACCGGTCATATTCTCGTATAGACTATTTTTTTTTCTCTCTCCCTTTGATCCATGCTCTGAGTGGTGCGGAGGTATTAGATATATCCTTATCGGATCATGCTCATGTCATGGTCTCTCTCCAACCTCTTAACCCCCGTAAGGAGTCTGTGCCTCGCTGGAGGCTACCCCCTCAGGTCCTTTGGGATCCTGTGGATGTGGTGGACATCCAGAAAGAGATTGAGGCCTTCTTCCTTGCTAACTCCCTCACCGACACTCCGGAGGACATTCGTTGGGATGCTTTTAAGGCTACTATACGGGGAGTTATCACGTCTGTATCTATCGCTAGGACCCGGGAGGCTAGACTGGTCGAAACTACTCTCTCTAAAGACATCAAAACGCTGGAACGCAGAGACCATCTTCACCTGTCCCTCCGTAATAAGCGGAAACTGGCTGAATTGCGGGGCCAACTGCGCCTGCATCGTGCCAACAAGGCGGAGAGACTTCTGCTTAATCTTAAGCAGAGGTTCTACATGGGAGGGGATAAGGTTGAGGCGTGCCTGGCTCGACGCCATCGAACACAGACTGCGAGAGCATACATCGCCAAACTAAAGCGCCCAGATGGCTCATGGGCCATTTCGGAGATGGATAAAGGCCTGGAACTGGAAAAGTACTATGGAGATCTATATACGAACGCTCCTTGTCCTCCCGACGCTGTTACTGCCTTTCTTAATTCTTGCCCTTTGGACCCTATTGATCCTCACTAAGGGAAACTGCTGGAAAGCCCCATTACCCATGATGAATTAGCGAAGGCCCTGAAGCAACTCCCAATTGGTAAGACTCCGGGGCCGGATGGACTACCTGTCACTTTTTACCGGGTTTTCTACCCGCAGCTTCATGACCATTTGCTTCATCTTTTTAATAGCTTCTCTGACGTCACGGGTCTCACCCCCTCCATGAATGAAGCGGAGGTGGCACTTATTCCTAAGCCGGGTAAGGATCATTCCCTCCCCACGTCATACCGCCCCATTGCTCTGCTAAATACCGACGCAAAAATGTACACAAAAATTTTAGCCAATCGCCTGGAACCCCATCTTCCTGGTCTTATTGACCCAGACCAGGTGGGTTTTATTCGACATCGCCAGGGAGCGGATAATATCCGAAGGGTTGCCCATCTGGTGGAAAAAGTACGCTATAGAAATATCCCTGCCTGTCTGATATCCCTCGATGCGGAGAAAGCCTTCGATTGAGTGGGTTAGGGATTCCTTAGAGAAGTGTTGCGGAGAGTGGGGCTGGGCCCGGGGATGATCTCCAGATTGATGGTACCTTATGCGAAACCCTCTACCCGCATAAGCTTCAACAGCTGTCTCACCGCCCCTATCCCCATCTACTGGGGCACTAGACAGGGATGCCCGCTATCCCCATTGTTATTCGCCCTGGTTGTGGAACCCCTGGCTATCGCTATTCGTCAAGATCAGAATATCCGAGGCATCCCTATGGGAGGGTGTGAACATAAAGCCTCCCTCTTTGCAAGTGACCTCCTGCTTTCTGTTAAGAAGTTACAAACTGGTAAGTTTCAGTGAAGTTTATTTCTTTCAGGCGCAATACCACCAACTCCTGCTGCCAGCCTGTCAGCTCTCCTGGTTCTAACTGTCTCACACGGGACACTACCCTGGAGATATAACTACCAGGCTCGAGCAGCACATTAAATCATTACAACACATCCCCTTTACCGAAAATACAAAGGAAATAAAAGAACAAGAGGAAAGAAGAAAAAGGAAAGGAAGAAAATGAGAAGTGCACAGGTCATGACATGGCACCACATCAGTTAAAATACATCACATATTGGTTCAGTACATCACATAGTCATTATAATGTTTAGGAGGACAACAAGACCTAGAAGAAGGACCTCGTTGATGGGAATTCGGAGAAGGACCACACATGGGCAAATCAGGACCCAGTAGAACATCTGGACATGAAGGAAATGAGGATTTGTCACCTCGGAATTTCACTAGGCGGGACATGATCCACTTACCACCATTGTGAACAGTGACAACATTCTTGTAAACAGAAGTTAAGAGAAAAGGACCCATAAATTCAGTGACACCCTTCCTATGCCACCGTGGTTTCTTTATAAGCACCCACTCACCAACCTTCCATGTCGTGGCTCTGGTTGATTTCTTAAAATCAAATCTCTCCTTGTACCTTTTTTGGTAAGACTTGATTTTAGCACCCACCTCCTCCTTATCCAAAACAGGACCTTCAATGAGAGGTAACCAACCAGGATTAAGTTTGGACAAGGCAACCCTGCCTCTCAATATATGAAAAGGAGATTTCTGCAAAATAGTATTGACGGCAGTACGATGTGCCCACAAAGTATCCCTCAGGACACCCTTGAGCGAAACCTTAATTTCAATTGCCCTCTGCACGCATGCTTTCACCACCCTGTTCATGCGCTCCGCAAGTCCATTTGCTTGCGGCGCATAAAGTGCAGTTTTCTGATGGGTAATGCCAAAATCCTTCAAAAAGTCTTGCATTTCTTGTGAGATGAATTGCACCCCATTATCTGTGATGAGGAAACGGGGAACACCCTCACTGGCAAATTCATCTCTAAGAAAGTCAATTACCACTCTGGTGCTGACAGAACTCACACATTTGGTGGATACCCACTTGGAAGAGTAATCAATCAATCAATCAATCAATCAAGCATTTGTATAGCGCACTACTCACCCGGGGGGTCTCAAGGCGCTGGGGGGAGGGGGTCCGCTACTGCTCGAACAGCCAGGTCTTGAGCTGTTTCCTGAAGGCGAGGTGGTCTTGGGTCAGGCGGAGGTGGGTCGGAAGGGAGTTCCAGGTCTTGGCGGCCAGGTAGGAGAAGGACCTTCCTCCTGTGGTGGCTCTTCGGATGCGGGGACGACGGCGAGGGCGTGGCTGGTCGATCGAAGCTGGCGTTTGGGGGCGTAGAAGTTGAGGCGGCTGTTGAGGTATCCTGGGCCATGGTTGTGTAGGGCTTTGTGTGCGTGGGTGAGGAGCCGGAAGGTGATTCTCTTGTTGACTGGGAGCCAGTGCAGGTCTCTCAGGTGTCCGGAGATGTGGCTTCGGCGGGGGATGTCCAGGATGAGTCGTGCTGAGGTGTTCTGGATCCGCTGGAGTCTCCTCTGGAGTTTGGCGGTGGTTCCGGCATAGAGGGAGATGCCGTAGTCCAGACGGCTGGTGACGAGGGCCTGGGTGACCGTCTTCCTGGTCTCGGTGGGGATCCACCGGAAGATCTTACGAAGCATGCGCAGGATGTTGAAGCACGACGAGGAGACAGCGTTGACTTGCCTGGTCATGGAGAGGGAGGAGTCCAGGATGAAGCCCAGGTTGCGTGCGTGGTCTGTTGGTTTGGGTGCGCTGCCCAGGGCGGGGGGCCACCAGGAGTCGTCCCAGGCGGAGGGTGAGGATCCCAGGATGAGGACTTCCGTCTTGTCCGAGTTCAGTTTCAGGCGGCTGTTCGACATCCATTTGGCTACGTCTGTCATCCCTTCGTGCAGGTTGGCTCTGGCGGTGGTGGGGTCGTTGGTGAGGGAGAGGATC